>JAMKQA010104863.1:0-13374 GCA_024699735.1 Posidonia australis | reverse complement strand
AGACCCAAGCTTAAGTCTGCTTGCCCTCACACATGCATGTATGTGGTGATCAGACCCAAGCTTAAGTCTGCTTTCCCTCACACATGCATGTATGTGGTGATCATATATTCCTTTTCTATGCTTTTGTAAACATTTGGACAAGGAAGATTGCTCCAACTTTCTCCATCCATTATAATTAGCTCTTCCAATTTTAGAGTTCTAAGATAATAGACTTACAAACATATACTTCTAGACAATGTGGGAAAAGATGAATGATTATCCAATCCATTGCACAAATGTTCCTTTCTGAATTTCTTCTAAATTTTCAATCTTTTTCATACCTTAAGATATTAAACTACCAATTAGACTTTCTTGAATGTTTGATTTCTCTCTATCTCTCACATAGATCCAATTGATTTAATCTTCGTAAATCTAATAAAATGTTCTACGTAGATGGCTAAATGAATCAATAACTGCAAGCATCCAACAGACCCTAGCCAATAAAATATCCAAAAGTTGAATTTTATTATATTGATATTTGATAGAAAAATGTTTACTTATTTTCTTATTATGGTACAAAATAAAAGAGAATCAGTAACAATTACAATGTCTTTTTTTCCTTCTCTCCTGTGCTGTTCCAAACTAAACGAAAACGAAGACTACTACACATCTTAACAAACAGAGAATTGATTTCGCTTCTTTTCTCCTCGGCTCCCAAGTGTTTTTCTTCTTTTTACCCAACAAACATACTAAAAATCTTGTTCGCATTACCCTTTTTTTGCTTCGCAAAACATCACAGTGCCACACTCTCGTTACCTTTTTACTCAAAATATCATGTATATGGTTTAGGGTTTGCACTCTATATTTTTCCCACGATCTCACGAAAACTTCTATAGCCATTACTTCCCTTTGCTATGCAACAATGTTCACATGATGTCTATCAGAATTCAGAAGCAAATGTCAAACAAAGAGTCTGTTCATCTGTTGCATCGCATACACTTGAACTCATGGTTGCTGATCTTTTTTGCCACAAAAACCAATGGAGTCTTCTTCCTCGCTAATGCCAGCTATAGCATCGGCAAGGCAAACGAATACCCCAGACACCCTCATTGTCCCCCCCAACCCAATGGCAACATTCATAGTCCTGCCCTGTGATGTCGATATTGCCAACACTGTCAAACCTCTCCGGTTGATACTCCATTGGATTCTCCCACATCTCTGGGTCCCTCCTGATGGCATAGGTGTTGAAAAGAACACTTGTCTTGGCCGGGATTGTGTACCCGTCGGTCACGCATTCCTCGATGGACTTCCTTGGCACAAGGAGAGGTACCTGTGGATGTAGCTGGATTGTTTCCTTGATGATGCATTTTCTGTACTAGAGTTGTGGGAGGTGGTCCTCGTCGGTGTCAAGCTTGCCACTGGTGCTGACAGCTGCTGGAACTTCTTCTTGAGCATTTCTCATTACATCAGGGTGCCGAGTGAACTCGGCCATCGCCCATTCCAAGGTGGCTGATGTGGTGTCTGTGCCGGCAACAGACATTATCCTGTGGATGAATCAGGAGAAAGCAACTAACTGATTAATTACGCTGTGACATGATAATTATAGTCAAAATTCCCAACACAACCACAAGTTGAAATAGGAGACGTGCTATGAGCTGTGGCCCAAACTGTGGAAAAAATTTAGTTCCCTCTCAGAAGATTCAACCCAGAATTATTCCTACAGGGATCATACTAGTACTTGTTGTTGTTGTCACTAAGTCACGTAATTACAACCTCATAGATCTAAGGCTTGCGCTTGTAGAATTATCTTAACATTTAAGGATCAATAAACCGTAAAGGCAATTTTGGAAGACTAGTAGTTGATCTCTTTCACCTACTAACAGACTATCTGTAACAAATAATTGTGGTGTGCAACCCAATTTCCAACAAATCAAGGAAGATATTATTATACGTATCACTTCTGGACAGAAGGAAAAAAGAGAGAAGAAAGACATTAATCAAAGAGAAGATGAATAAACTATGGAATAATTTTGTTGTTACTAGAACCAGGGCTTTGAGATTGTCATCTGTGATGGGAACTTCAAGCTCCCCACTCTGCACTCTGAGCAACACACCCAAAAAATCCTTCTCTTCATCACCACCACCACCACCACCCTTCTCCAACTTCTCCTGGTGCTCTGCAATGATCTCATCACAAGCAGCCTCACATCCTTGAGGTTCCTCTCCAACCTCCTGGTCCATCCGGTGACCACATTCATCCACCCCAACTTAGGAAAGAACTTGCTCATCAAACCCAGCGAACAGCGCTTCCCCCCCTCCTCCAGCACCTCCCCAAGCATCCCTCCCCCCTCCTCTTTGAACCTCCTCCCGAACGCCACCCTGCACAGCACGTTGTTCGCCAGCTCCAGCAGCCTCCTGCTCACGTCGACCTCCCCTTCGCCGCCCCTCGCCACCTCCGCCACCATCCTTGACAGGAGAGGATGGTCTGGGCGGTGACCGGATCCTTCATCTCCATCCTAACGGTGACAGCTGCTCCGAGGAGGAAGAAGGAGACGAGGTCTACAGAGTCCGTGGAGGTGCCCACACGGAATTTTTCCATCTGGTATTTTTTTTTATTTTTTTATTTTTAAAAATAAAATCTAATTACATGATTAATTAATCTATAAGATAATCTTACCTTGTATTAAAGTTTCGTTCTAATCTGAATTATATTCATTGTTATTTTTTAATCTAAAATTTAACGGTTAGAATTTAACAAGATATGTTGAATTCTAAGACCTTTAAATCAAGAATTAATGATTGTTTGATTTAAATAAAAATTTTACTATGTATTTATAGATATTAAATAAATATATCTATATGTCTTTGTTCACCATTGTATTTATTAAAAAAAAAGCCTACAACCATATTAAACATAGACATGTACACCAAATTTTCCTCGTATGTCTGGGCATATGAATATAAATTGATTTGATTTAGTTCAAATAAATCAATCCTCAGATCGAATTAAACTATTTTTGATCGGCTTGAAAAATTCTTGATTTTCTTATAATCGAGCAAAGCACAGAAAGATGTGGAGAAAATGTAGAGGAAAAGTAAATCTAAAATGCTACGTGTGATACAATAAAATGAAAATAGATAGGAATGAAATGAATCCTCAAATAGAATTTGGAATGGAATGTAATAGTTTTATTCCATTCTGTATGTAATCAAAATACAGAGTGGAATTGATAGATAATTCTTTTCCATTATTTGATACATACGAACAGAATTAAAATACAAAATCTATATATTAACATCTACATAGTAACAAAAATATTTTGCTAGCCTGAAAAATGTTTTTTAAAAGAATTTTCTTAAACAAGTAGAATAAAAAGCACAAGTTCATGTTTGTTCGTGACATTACATCATCAAAAAATAATACTTTCATGCTATATATAACAAATCAACAAATGTCACCAAAAAATAGTACTTATAAAAGAAACAACATCAAATGTCATCATTAAGTACTATCTTTAACCATTTTCTTTTTCATCATTAATGATAGTGAAGAAAAGAATAATTTTATTTTCATCTTGAGTAATAATACTTGTTGCTTTGAAACGTTCGCTCGTAGTGATACCAGGAAGGTATTTTAACTCTTCGTTTATCTTCTTCTTTGCTTCAAACACATCGGAGTCTGCATTAATGACTTTACTGAATGTTTTTGTTGATGCTTTATTTGATTTGCAATTATTATTGTTGCATTTGTAATGCTCTAAAACTTTAACTTGAGAATCTTTCTTTTCTTTTTGGGATTTTTCCTAATACTAACATACTTTTTATTCATAATAGGAGTTTTATTTTCAGTTTGCAGTGGAGTCTCTTTCATCATGGAATAATCCACATCTCCCACTTTATCATCATACCCTCCTTCTACATCAATCTCCTCAATCACATTAGTTGGAGTTTGAACATATTTTCTTGATGTTCAATCTTTTTCAAAAATAACATAAAGATCTCAATAATGTGGAAATAGATTATTTTTCCACACAGATGCTTTCTTATGGACCTACAAGATATAAAAAATATTCAAGGAAATAAGTAGAAAAATTTTTTTAGTGCAAGAAAAAAATATATAAATTCTTTCATAAGGTAGCCATTATTTGTAAATATGACTTCCAAACATCGACAGTTGTAATTATACAAGCTTTATCATAATCTCCTGATAAATTTCCAAATTTACTACTGTGGTTATTCATCATAGTATATGTAATACTTGTAAATTCATTTTGTAATTATTTACATTTTTTAATGAATTTATTTCTAGGCAGATGTTATTGTTCTGAGGTCTGTTTGTGTGTTTTGTGATTTTGGGCTTGAGCCTCGTGTACCGGCTTCTGTTTGTGTGTTCTTGTGCTTATTCCACGTGGTTAGCACTACGCATTGTGGCACTGTGCTAGTGGACTTGTGTGTGAGTCAGTCTGGGGTCTGTGTTTGTGGGCCGGTTGTTGTGGCTAGTGGCTGGCTCGTGCTGGAGCTCGGTGGTTGTGCTGTGTGCGATGTGGCTGGGGGGCAACTGGTGATGGACAGGTGCATGCATGCTTGCCTGGTGGTTGGCCATGCGCGTAGCTGCTCCTTCTTGCGCGTATATAGCAACAGTCAAAGGCCTCCCTTGCACCTCACCCTCCCCTTTTTCCCCGTCTTTCTTCCCTCTCTTTCTTCCTTCTTCTCCTCCTGTAACACCTGTAAAATTCATTTTGTAATTATTTACATTTTAATGAATTTATTCCTAGATGAGTGTTACTGTCTCCGAGGCCCGTTTGTGTGGTTTTGTGTTTTTGGACTTGGGCCTCGTAGGCTGGCTTCTGTTTGCGTGTCCCTGTGCGTAGTTGGCATTGTACATTGTGGCATTGTGCATGTGGGCCCAGGTGTGGGTACATGTGGGGCCCAAGTTGTGGGCCGGTTGGTGGGTGGGGCCCAAGTTGTGGGCCGGTTGGTGGGTGTGTTTGGTGTGGGGAGTCGTTGGCTTGCGCGGTGCGTCTAGTGGCTAGAGATGTGTAAGTGTGTATGTGCAGTGACTTCCTCCCCCGCTTATAAAACGCATGCATGGGGCGAGTCTTCTTCAGCACACCTCCCTTTCTTCTCCTCCTCGCCAACTTCTCCTCCCCTATTTTTCGACGGCGACCGAGCGATGCGGAACACCAGAGCCTGGTCGAGTCTTTTTCCTTCCTTTCCTTTTCTCCCTCCACTCCTCCTTCTTTTTCTTCACTCCTCCTTCCCGTCTTTGCTGGTGGGTGTGGGTGAGAAACAGAGAGAGAGCCTGAGAGTGGGAGAACAAGAGGTAGAGGCGTGCAGCGGCTCGTGACGACGTGTGGAGCTTGGGTGGTGTATCCCTATAGTCGTGTGAGCCCCGGTGAGGGTCGTGGTCGCCAAAGTCGGTTAGAGGATTGACGAAGTGCGTTTCTCAAGTACGCACCTCCAACCCTTGAATAGAGAGCATGAAAATAGTAGAAATTGATAGGATTGCATGAAATCTAGGTAAATTTACATTCTTAGAATTTATTATGATTTTATGAGTATTTATGGAGGTATTTATGGGTGTTAATAGCGGTAGTTGAGTTTTGGATCGTTTTGACCCTTATGGCTTTGTGAATTTTTATCTTGATACATAGTGAATGAATTTTGGTTTTGTTTATTGAGATTTGAAGTAAACTCAAGGGTCTACATATTATGTTTTATGTGAGATTTTTGGTGTTTGTTTGGGGGGTCCGATCGAAGGTCCCACTTTGGAGGATTTTGAAAGGTGTAGGTTGGACAGTTTTCTATTTTTCACAGAAATCGGCATACGAACAAGTTCGGTATGCCATTTTCTGTCAGTTTTGGTCTTCTGGTCGAAATTTGGCCGTTCGATTTTGGATGATCAACCGAATCATTGGATTTCGGTCAACCGAATTATTTTCGGTATATCGAGTTTGGCTTGAGTGTTGACTATTGACCTGATTCGATCTACCGAACAAAGGATTTTTGGCATACCGAATCCCATTTTCGGCATGCATTTTCGACATGCCGGATCAAGGCCCAAATGCTTTTAGAAAATGTGATTTTCCGTGGGTTTTTTGGATTGGTTTATATTGTCCCTTGGAGATGGGATTGTGGGCCGTCAGTGGTGGTTCCTTGGGACACCTGATGTGCCATTTTGCCGAGGTTTTGGAAGAGTTTTCAAAGATATAATATGGTTTTGAAAATGATTTCAAAAGAGATGAGTTGGCAAATTTGGAAAATGGTTTTCTCAATTTTCTGTGTGCATGCCGAGACATTGTGGGACCGTGTCATCGGGACCAAGGAATGTGATGACATTCTCAGGTGGTCGGGAGCGACTCCTTGGTTGAGGTCGGGGACCAAAATACCTGAGGCTAAGGGATGTCGGGTCTTGGAGGTATGAGACTCCCTGACGATCGTCTCAAGGCTAGGATTGTGGTTTGCGGGTTGAGGTGTCTTGTGACATGACGGGAAGGTATGATACTCCTACTGTTGCTGTGAGCACTGAGGCTCGGGTGTTGTCAGGCGTAGAGGTATGACACTCCCTCCTAAGCATTGTGTATAGAGGACACCATGAGGAGGTGGACCCTGTGTGGCCAGTGTTGGTGGGACACGTGCCCCATAGCTGATAGCGTCTTGAGAGATAAAACAACCTTCTTAGGGAGGGGTTGGCTTTATGAGGGTTCTCTAGGTGGGAGAATCGCGGGATGGTGGTTGGCTCTTACACCGGGTGGCACACCGTGGTAGTGCATAATGTCGTGGTCGCTCCTCAGTGGACTGCTTGTGGCTTGAGTTTGGTTTGCTGGCGTTAGACTTCCCGACTCACTGTATGTGGTTTTGACCATTAAGGGCCTTTGTTTATGGTTTTGGGCTGGTAGAGCCCTAGTTGTGGTTTTGGCCGGTGTGGGCTTGGTTTGTGGGGTTTCAAAGAAAATGGTTTTGTGAAATGAATTTAAAAGAAAATTAATTATGGTTTCATTTTCCCGTCGTTTTTCATGGTAACTTCTGTCACTCATGCATTTTCCTCATATTTTTGGGTTACAAGTGTAGGCACATAGAAGGTTTAGCATAGTACATATAGATCAGAGTCTCGTAGCCACACACATAGGTTCCTGGTTGTTTGATATTTTTGTTTGGCTTTAATTTTCCTGTAATTTAATTTGTTTAAATTGTTACAGGAAAATTTGAGGCATGACAGTTTGGTATCAGAGCTCCAGGTTCACTAGGTTGCACTATGCCTAGGTGTCTGGTCTAAAGACTCCATAGGTTTTGCATGCATGGTAGAGTCTACACTCTGCACTTGGTTTCTTCATGGTTTTATGGATGTTATTTTGTCTGTGGTACTGGTATTTTGCCTTTTTCTGATAGGATGCCTCCTCATGGTCTTAAGGGCAAGGCCCCTATCGAGGAGATCAAGCTCCGAGAGGACGTAGGCTAATGTAAGGCGGTTCGTGCGGAACTGAGGAGTTTGGCACACAGGATCTCTCACGTGTTCAGCAAGAGTAGTGCTTGCTAGTCGTCAGGTGACCCGTGGCTGAACTAGTTCACGAAGCTTCGTCTGCCGTCGTTCAAGGGCAAGGTTAGTGCTGAGGAGAGTGAGGCCTGGCTGGCGAAGGTGGTGAAGATGCTGGAGAGTATGGCATGCCCAGAGGAGCATTGGGTGTGGTTGGCGACTTATCTGCTGGATGGTGAGGCAGATAGGTAGTGGAAGTTTGTGAGGGGGCTAAAGTTTCCAGATTTTAAGGTGGCCTTTTATGACAAGTATTTTCCCGCTCATGTGAAGGAGCAGCTACGCCGAAATTTCCAGAGTCTAGAGCAGGGCATGATGTCGGTGCTCGAGTATGAGACTGAGTTCGCCCTACTGGAATGCTTTGCTCCTACCTATGAGTCTGAGGAGGAGTGGGCGTAGAGGTTTCTAGACGACTTGAACCCATGGCTACGGGTGAAGGTGATGGATTATCGGTGCTAGACTGTGGAGGACATGGTTGGGATGGCGTATCGCTTCTAGGCAGAGCATCAGAAGTTTCTGGAGAGTCGTCCCAAAGGGAAGGGTAAGTCTTCTTTTACCTCCCGGTTCTCTTTCTCTAGTCCTCCATGTGCTAGTAGTTCAGGTAGCCTTGAGAGGAAGCTGAAGGCAAGGTCTAGTATTTCCTCTGCGGACCGGCGGAGTTTTGCAGGGAGTAGCGGAGCTGGCCTCAGTCAGACAGGGTCTAGTGCTCCCAGTGGAAACCAGTGCTTCAACTGTGGTCAGGTGGGCCACATTGCTGCATATTGTCCCCATCCTCGACGAACCCCAGCCTTTGTGGTGTGCTATAATTACGGGAAGGTGGGACACGTTCAGAAATCCTGTCCGGAACCGCCTAAGAAGGCAGGAAGTGCACCACAACAATTGACTAGGGGACGGGTGTTTACCATTGCAGCTCCAGACGTTGGGTCTTCGGGAGATGTAGTTGAAGGTAAGGATGATTAGTTGGTTTTGTAACCATCTGTGATCATTGTAATCTTCTTGTAATCTAGACATCTTCCTAATTGTTTGGATGTGTGGTGTCGTTTTGTTTAGCCATCAAGTTCTTTTATTGTGGCTGGCTAGATGGCCAAAGTGTTGTTTGACTCTGGAAGTTCTTTATCCTTTCTCTCTAAGTCTTTCGCAGCAGAGTTGAGAGAGAGATCAGCTAGACTAGCCTTTCATCTCAGCGTGGTGACGCCACTGAGGGAGCACAGTTTGGCATGGATGTATCTACGATCTGTCGACTTGACGCTAAATGGTAGAGAGTTCGACGCCAGCCTAATCGTGATGGACATGCAGGAGTATGATGTGATATTCGACATGGATTGGTTGGTGCAGCAGTCCGCTTTGATCGACTGTGCTCGGAAGAGAGTTTATTTTGGATCTTCTGAGGATGTCTTTCTTTGTGCAAGGTGGGTGTCATGGTGAGCCTAAGCTTGTTATTTCATCTATGAAGGCTTATAAATCCTTGGTCAAGGGTTGTGTAGGGTATCTAGCCAGTATAATTACCTCCACTTCTCCTGAGTTGGGTGTTCACAGCATCTTTTTGGTGTGCGAATATCCCAACGTTTTCCCTGACGATTTGCCTGGTATGCCACCTCACAGGGAAGTAGAGTTCTCGATTGATCTAATCCCCGGTTCTGGTACTATGTCTAAGCCTCCCTATCGCATGGCGCCAACGGAAATATGAGTGCTCAAGACTCACTTGCAGGCTTTGCTGGATAAGGGGTTTATCACGTCGAGTGTGTCTCTGTGGGGAGCGCCTGTCTTGTTCGTCCGTAAGAAGGATGGTTCGCTCCGCCTGTGTATAGATTATCGGATGCTGAACCAGATCATGATGAAGAATAAGTATTCCTTGCCCCACATTGATGACATGTTTGATCAGTTGCAGTCTGCATTTGTGTTCTCAAAGATTGATCTGAGGTCAGGGTATCACCAATTGAGGATACGAGACTCAGATATTCAAAAGACTGCTTTCCAGATGTAGTACGGATATTATGAGTTCACGATCATGCCCTTCGGCTTGACCAATGCACCAGTTACGTTTATGGATCTTATGAACAGGATTTTCAGTCCTTTTCTAGACCAGTTCGTTGTGGTTTTGTTGATGACGTGCTAGTCTACTCCCCTGATGTTGAGACTCATGCCTTGCACCTGAGGGTGGTTTTGGATACTTTGAGGTGTCATCAGCTGTACGTTAAATTTTCCAAGTGTGAGTTTTGGCTGGGCGAAGTTATGTTCCTTGGCCATTTGATTTCTGGAGAAGGCATCAAAATGGATCCTACCAAGGTCGAGGCAGTGAACAGTTGAGAGCGACCCAGGACTGTGACAGAGATCAGGAGTTTCTTGAGTTTGACTGGCTATTATAGAAAGTTTATCAAGAATTTCTCCTCCATAGTTGCACCTTTGACAAAGTTGACTAGGAAAGGAGTTCCGTTTTGTTAAGACCAGAATTTTGAGGCGAGTTTCCAAGAGCTGAAGTCTCGTTTGGTTTCTTCCCCTATGTTGACTCTACTTTTTGGAAGTTGTGGCTTCACTGTGTATAGTGATGCCAGTGGCGTTGGGTTGAGGTCTGTTCTGATGCAGCATGGCAATGTTATCGCATATGCTTCGCGCCAGCTGAAGGATCATGAGAAGAACTACCCAACCCAAGATCTGGAGATGGTTACCGTAGTGTTCGCTCTCAACCTCTGACGACATTGTCTCTACGAGGAGTAGTTTGAGGTCTTTACTGATCATCAGAGCTTGAAGTATATCTTCACATAGAGGGACCTCAACCTGACGCAGCATCGTTGGGTGGAGTATCTAAAGCACTATGATTTCAGCCTATCTTACCACTCCGGCAACGCCAACATGGTCGCCGATGCTTTTAGTCAGGGTACGCACGTGATGGCGAGCTTGATGGTCAAGGAGTGGACCATGCTGGAGGATCTGGTGAGCTGCAGGCTAAAGCGGCAAGCTTGGGGGACGATTGGTGCTTGGGTGGCCAACCTGTATGTTCACCCTAAGCTATTAGAGTTTATTGTCGCCTGTCAGTAGTTGGATCCATTTTATTCAGGCTGTGTTTGAGAAGCTAGAGGTTGGTGAAGAGCCTCATTTCTCTGTTGGGGCATATGGAGAGCTGAGGTATGATATGCGTCTGTATGTGCCCCAGCATGAGGAGGTTAGGTAGAGATTGTTGGATGAAGCGTGTCGGTCTAGGTACACTATTCATCCTGGGAATACGAAGATGTACTGAGACCTGAAGCGGAACTTTTGGTGGCCTAGTATGAAGAGAGATGTTGCTGACCATGTGGCGAGGTGTACAACCTACCAGTTGGTCAAGGCAGAGCACCAGAGACCTGAAGGGACCTTGTAGCCGTTGGATATCCCTGTATGGAAGTGGGAGCACATCTTAATGGACTTTGTGACTGGTTTGCCACAGACTTAGAGGAAGAACGACACCATGTGGGTGATCGTGGATCGGCTAACCAAGTTTGCTCACTTCCTGGCCATTCAGTAGAAGCTTCCGATGCACCGTCTGGTGAAGTTGTATGTGTCCGAGGTGGTGAGGCTGCATGGTATTCCAGTGTCCGTGTCAGACAGAGACACGAGGTTCAACTCAAGGTTCTGGAGAACTCTGCAGAAGACCTTTGGCACTGTGCTCAACTATAGTACAACATTTCATCCTCGATCGGATGGTTAGACAGAGAGGACTATCCAGACACAGGAAGATATGCTTAAGGGATGTGCCTTAGACTTTCAAGGGAGTTGGGAGGATCATCTGCCATTGATTGCGTTCGCCTACAACAATAGTTATCACTCAAGCATCAGGATGGCATTGTACGAAGTTTTATATGGTAGGCCATGCAGATCGTCGATTTGTTGGAGTGAGGTGAGAGAGTGTTAGTTGATTGGTCTTGAGCTTGTGCAGCTGTATGCGGACAAGGTTGATTTGATCTGTAGCAGGCTGTTAGTTGCACAGAGTTGTCAGAAGAGCTACGCCGACAAAAGGCGGAGACCGCTGGAATTTCTGGTGGGAGGCTATGTGATCCTGAAGGTGTCACCGACCAAGGGCATCATGCGGTTCGGGAAGTGTGGCAAGTTGAGTTCTCGCTATATTGGCCCGTACCAGATCATCTAGAGGATCGGTGAGGTTGCTTATTGCTTGGATCTACCACCAGAGATGTCGTATGTGCACGATGTGTTCCATGTCTCCATGTTGAGGAAGTGCCTGGTTGACGCATCTCATGTGATCTTAGTTTAGCTAGAAGGGCTCTAGGAAGATCTGTCCTTTGTGGAAGATGCCATCCAGATTATTGACCACAAGAAGCAGGTGCTGTGGAATAAGGTGATTCTGCTGATTTTGATGTAGTGGCGGCATCATGGAGCCAAGGAGGCCACATGGGAACGTGAGGAAGCCATCTTAGCTCAAGTACCCGTATCTTTTTGCCTAGTGATTTCGAGGGAGAAATCTTCTTTTAAGGGGGTTAGGATGTAACACCTGTAAAATTCATTTTGTAATTATTTACATTTTAATGAATTTATTTCTGGATGGGTGTTACTGTCTCCGAGGCCCGTTTGTGTGGTTTTGTGTTTTTGGAATTGGGCCTCGTGGGCTGGCTTCTATTTGTATGTCCTTGTGTGTGGCTGGTACTGTGCATGTGGGCCCGGGTGTGGGTTCGTGTGGGGCTGCGTTGTGGGCCTGTTGGTGGGTGTGTTTGGTGCAGGGAGTCGTTGACTCGTGCGGTGCGTCTGGTGGCTAAAGGTGTGTAGGTGTGCATGTGCAGCAACTTCCTCCCTCGAGTATAAAACGCATGCATAGGGCGAGACTTCTCCAGCACACCTCCCTTTCTTCTCCTCCTCACCAACTTCTCCTCCCCTTTTTTCCAGTGGCAACCGAGCGGTAAAGAACACCAGAGCTGGGCCGAGTCTTTTTCCCTCGTTCCCTTTTCCCCCTCCACTCCTCTTTCTTCTTCTTCACTCCTCCTTCCCGTCTCTATTAGTGGGTGCAGGTGAGAAACAGAGAGAGAGCCTGAGAGTGGGAGAATGAGAGTCGAAGACGTGCGGTGGCTCGTGGCGATGTGTGGAGCTCGAGTGGTGTGGCCTTGTGGTCGTGTGAGCCCCGACGAGGGTCGTGGTCACCGGAGTCGGTCGAAGGATCACCAGAGCGTGTTTCTCAGGTATGCACCTCCAACCCTTAAATAGAGAGCATGAAAATGGTAGAAATGGATAGGATTGCATGAAATCTAGGTAAATTTTTGTTCCTAGAATTTATTATGATTTTGTGAGTATTTATGGAGGCATTTATGGATATTTATGGCGGTAGTTGAGTTTTAGGTCGTTTTGACCCTTATGCCTTTACGAATTTATATCTTGATGCATGGTGAATGGATTTTGGTTTTGTTTGTTGAGATTTAGAGTAGACTCAAGGGTCTACATCTTATGTTTTATGTGAGATTTTTAGGATTTGTTTGGGGGGTCCGATTGGAGGTCCCACTTTAGGCGATTTTAAAATGTGTAGGTTCGGTCGTTTTCTGTTTTTCGTAGAAATCAACATACCAAACAATGTTAGTGTGACCGTGCCCGACCCGGAGAGGAGGGGTGGGGAGGAGATCACAGCCATGCCAGGATGGCTAAGGCGTAAGGATAGGATAAAAGAAAAAGGGAGTCGCCACCTAGTCTTTTAAGGGAAAGACGAGGAAAACTACAAAAGGATGAATGCATGTGATACAGATTGGAAGGCTGGATGTCTGCTAACCAGAGGATGGGTAAGGATTCCTATTACGCACGAGGAAGGTATTAGGCACCCTCGTGCGCCCGAGAGACTCGGTCTTTCTAGTCCAAATGCTTGCTAAGGGTTTGATGAATGCGTGTTTGCCTATTCT
>JAMKQA010104862.1:0-10563 GCA_024699735.1 Posidonia australis | reverse complement strand
CCTCTTGAGATTTTTCCCGTATTAAAATAAATTTAAGACGTACTTACTTGTTGGCTACACCACCAACAGCTATCTTGCTCTTCCCACTTCTCTGTCCCTGAAAAGCTAGAGCCCTTGCTTTTGTTGCTATTACAGAATTCGGAGTTTCCCTCTCACAGAGATCGATTACAACAACAATTACACAATGAAATCTCGTGAAGAGAATGGAAATGAAAACAATATCCGATATTACAAGTATTTCTCAATGGTGTCGATATCAGGCCTTGTACGGGTCCTATTTATAGCCGTAGGATCGCCTCGAGATGTGTCTAACGTCTATAAAATGGTCATAAACGGCTACTTAAACGGTATGCCGTTTTGGCCTCGATATGCCAAAAATAATCTTCAATCTACAAGTCTCGAGCAAAACGGTATGCCGAAAATCCAACGGTCTGCCGTTTTCTCCTGAAACGGTATACTGTTTTGTGACGGTATGCCATTGTATCGCATTGTTTTCATTTTCTCTTCTGATCCGGAGTTCCGCTGTTCTGCCATTTTTTCCTGAAACGGAATGCCGTTCCATCCACAGTATGCCGTTTTCAGTTCATCTTTTGTTCTTGCGGAGTTCCATTGTTCATTCTGTTTTTTACTGAAACGGTATGCCGCTACTGATGCCGGTATGCCGTTTTTGATTCTTTGATATAACACTTGCATACAATTTTAATTTATACAGAAAGCACTTTATATCTTTTTCATGCTTTAATAATTATGAAAATATGCACTCACAAGTAATCATCAAAATTAATGCATTATTTCTAACAGATACAACTCCCCCTCAACCGGCCCTTGATGGAGAACTTGCATTGTTGTCTTGTCCTTGATCACAAAACAATTGTCATCAAATTGAAATAAGCAAAAATTATCTCAAGCAAACCTTCGTACTGATACGAGGTTATAATGTGCATTAGGACAGTGAAGGACATTATTCAGATGAAAAGTTTTATCCCCAACTAAAAAGATTGAATTTCCAGTGTTTAGAATAGAAAGATTCTCACCATTACCCATCATAATAGAGTTAGTACCAGTATACGAATCATCTAGAATGAGATAGCCAATTTCAGATGTAATATGATGAGAAGCACCAGTATTAGTACACCAGGTGTGACCATGCCAACCCAGGGTCCAGCGCCGAGTCGCGCTAGTGGGAGGAGATCACAGTCATGCCAAGATGGCGAAGACGTAAGATAGGATAAAACAAAAAGAAAAAAGAAGTCGCCACCTAGTCTTTTAAGGGAAAGACGAGGAAAACCACAATAGATTGGATGCATGAGATGCAAATGTGAAGGCCAGATGTCTGCTAACTAGAGAACGGGTAAGGATTTCTATTACGCACGAGGAAGGTGTTAGGCACCCTCGTACGCCTAAGGAACTCGGTCTTTCAAGTCTAAATCGCTTGCTAAAGGCTGGATGAATGCTTACTAAGCCTAGATCGTACTCCAAACATGCTAATGTGACTGCCAGGACAAAACTGGATGGATGTACAAAATGGCATGAGAGGACTGCGAAGAAATCCACATAAAATGATGAAATCACAAAATATGACACGACAAAGAAATTCACATGAAATGACGAAGTTTTTAACGAGAAAGGCTCGAAAAATCATACAAGCCTCAAGAAAATCAACAATGCAAACAACTTAGGTCATTGGAATCATGAAAAAAAATGTTGCAGAAATCAAGGTGGAAAAATTGCTAAGAAGTCCTCGCAAAACGGGCAAACTCTAACATGCGAAGAAATTCACATAAAATGACAATGTTTTTGCAAAGAATGGTTCAAAAAATTACACCAGTGTCAAAGAGATCAAAAATACAACAGACTCAAATCATTAGAAGTGCAAAAAACACTGTGGAGATGCGAATGGGAAAATTGCGAAGAAATCCACATAAAATGGACAAATGACACCATGCGAAGAAAATCACATAAAATGACAGTGTTCTTGGAAGGAATGCCTCGTAAAACCATACTGATATCAAAAAGGTAAAAAGTGGGGTCAATCTAGGTCCTCAGAATCGTGGAAAAAGTCATAAAAATCAAAGGACAAATAATTCGTAAATGAGCCAATATGAGCCTTTCAGCCAATTAGTGTACGCCCTCGAGTGATGAAATCCAAATCAAATCAAAAAAATCCAAGATGTAGGATTAAAGCAAATCAAATCGGATATTGGATAAGAGACTCCGAAAGCAAAATAAAGAAAGAAATCCACGAAAGAAAGGTATGAGATGCATGCTCGCTAAATAGGGATGGACTGACACGCAAATGTGATGAAAAATAATATGAAATGCATGGATAAGCGCCTAAATGTGTAAAAATTCTAAGGAATGGCTTGGACATGATTTATGCAAGGCCAAGTGCAAAAAATTGAGATGTATACTCATGAATTGGAGGCACAGGGGCAATTTGGTCATTTACCTGGCCAGATGTGATAAATGCATGCATGGGAGTGATGCATGATCTAAGCCATGTCAAAATGTGTGTCAAATGTCCAGAAGATGTTATTTGCAAAAAAACATGGAGGAGAAAAACAACAAAATGATGTAGACACAATGAAGGACAAATACAAGAACCAAGATGCAAAATTCATAAAAAGAGTGAGAATCTGGATGAAAATATATATTCATGACTTCTATTCTAACATGCAGATGATGGATCAAATGACAATGTAGCACTGAGATGTGAAAATTGCACTTAGGTAATTTCCTGAAAACTCAAGGTCTAAAGTGCAAAATTCACATGTAGTGCAAATGTGACTAAAATGTGAGACTAAAGATCAATTCACAGTGAAAACATGATTTTTAAATGAAATCTATGATTAAACACAAAATGTGAAATGCAATGTGTGAAAAATATCCAAAATATGCAAGAAAACATTTAAAACCCTAAATGATGGATTTAAAAATAATCTAAGGGTCTGGATGCAAATTATATGTGCTCAGGAATTATTTATTAAGAACTCAGGGACTTATGTGCAAAATTTTAGGGCCTGAATGTGATAAAAATTGGGCTTTTATACTGATCTGTGTAATTATGCAATCTCTTAGGGTTAATATGCAAATTTTCCAAGAAGAAACCCATTTTTTAAAACTCTGGGGCTTATTGCAAAAGCTCAGGACTTAAATGTGATAAAAATTCAATTTTAATGATGATAGTGTGATTTTAGAAACCTTCAGGGTTCAGAATGCAAATTTCACAGGGAAAACTCATTTTAAAAGATTTCATGGGCTAAATGCAAATGTTCAGGACTCAAGTGTAAAGAAATCATGGTCCTAGGGACCTATACATGATAAAACATTCCTGAATGCATTAAGAATGAAAAAATCAAAATATGCAGGGGATTATATACAAATTTCACAGAGAAAATAAAAGAACATAAAGTATTTTAAAACTACAGGGGCTAAACTGTAAAAAAAAAGGACCTAAATTAAATGAAAAAGGACTTAAACATAATAAACTAAGGATCTAAACATAAAACCTAGAACTAAAGGAGCGTAGACCTAAACTAAATCTATTCGAAGATCGCCGGAGGATTACCGGTGTTCCCCCTCTGGCGATCACTCCGGCGATGTACTAGCGGTGACTTAGCGGCGGAGGAAAGTGAGCAGTGGTTGGGGAAGCTTCGGAGAGCCACGGCGACGATCTCCGGCGCGTCGGAAGAGATTGAGTCGGCCTGAAGACCTCCCCCCACCTCGCGCTCCAGCGGGGCACTCTGTCGACGCCAGGGAAGGTGACGGCGAGCTGGCTAGCGATTACCTGGTGGCTAGAGCGGCGCAACGATGGCTGGGAAGCTAAGGAGAGTCGCAACGGAACTCTGGGAGGTATCGACGTGTTCCGGAGAGGTCCGAGGTGCTCCTCTCACCTCTGATTCCGGCGACAAGCACAGCAAAGGTCATTGGGGTGCACGGCGGTCCAAGCAGTGGGATTAGGGGTCCTCCAGGGTTCGTGGAGAGACGATGAAGCATCTAAAAGTGGTGGACTGGAGCGTGGATGTCCGAAGGTCTCAGTAGCTCCTCGACGGTAGTCAATGGTGTTGCAGCGACGACAGGGAGTCTCTGAGGGGCTTCTTTGGAGCGGAAAGAGTCTAGGAAGGAGGTAGAGGGAGAGGAGGGGAGAAGGAAGGAGAGACCCACAGGGGCCTCGCCTGAGGTCAAGAGGCTTGGAGCCTCACCGACGATAGGAAACCCATCGCCGAAGGGAGGGGCTGACGGTGCACAGTAGGCTCTACTCCGCCGTGGCCCGATTCAGAGTGTCTAATAGGACCTAAGGGGGCCAGCCTAGAATTGAAATTGAAAAGGGAGGGAGGCACCTGATTGGTGGCGTTGTTCTCCCGATGAAGCTCACCGGCGATGCTCTTGGACACTCTGGCTATGGTGGTTTAAGGCTCTCCGGGGATGTAAAAAGCTTCGAGGAGATGCCCCAGAGGTTGTGGATTCACTGGGTTCTCTGGGGTTTCGTGGGTTCTCTCTGGGTTGAAGCGGATGGCAGTAAATGGGTCAAGATTGGTCGGCGGCAGGGGTTTTATACTCTAGCAAGGCTTTCCTCCACCGTGGATCCGCCCCCTCAGCCACTGGGCACCGTAGGATCACGCACGTGAGTTGGAAGAAGTTGATCGGAGATCCCGACGCTCTGAGACTCACTCTGAGGTTCACGAGACGTCATTGGAGGACTCGTCGAGAAATTCAGGGGTCGTCGGAACCGTTGCTGGAATTATTTTTCTTTGTTTATAAAGTTTTTGGATTTAAAGGTGTATTGGGCTGCAAATGGGCTTAGGGTTTGGTTTTTTTTTTTTTCTTTCGTTTATTTGTTTTAAGGTTTTGTTTTTAAGATTTTTAAATGGATTTTGGGTTTTAGGTTTAGGCTTTTATTTATGTTTTATGATTTCACTTAAATTCATGATTAAGGTTTAATTAATTGGTTTTAAATTAGGTTTTAATTATTTTAGGTTTTTGTTTTATTTTTGTTTTGAATTTTTTTATGGATTTAGGGTTTTGCTTTTAGGTTTAATTTGGGGTTTTGTGATTTTAATTTAATTTCTTATTTTGTAATTTAGGATTTAATTAGTTGGTTTTAAATTAGGGTTTTTGTTATTTTAGGTTTTTGTTTTGGGACTTTTAGGGATTTTTGGGTTTTGATTCCTTAAATTTTTGATTTTGTTTAATTAGAGTTTTAATTATTTTAGGGTTTTTTAGGGTTTTAACTAGTTTAGTTTTAGTGTTTTGGATTTTAATTAGACTTTTGGTTTAATTAGGGCTTTTGTGTTGTAATTATACTTTTTGTGTTTTAATTAGGGTTTATGGTTTAATTAGGGTTTTGAATTTTAATTTAGGCTTTTTGGATTTAATTTGGGGTTTTTGTGTTTTAATTAGGGTTCTGAATTTTAATTTAGGGTTTTTGGATTTTAATTAGGGTTTATGGTGGATTAATTGGGTTTTAAGTGGATTTCATTTAATTTGGACTTGAACTAGGGTTTTTGTTTGATTAATTGGATTTTAAGTAGATTTTATTTAATTTGGACTTGAATTAGGGTTTTTGTTTGATTAATTGGATTTTAAGTGTTTTAAATGTGTTTTGTTTGGTTTTAATTTTAATTAGGTCAGAGTGGACTAGTGTGGACTTGAATGGGCTTGTGTGGACTTAAGTGGGCTAGGATTTTTGATGGTCGCAACCAGAGCATCTTCCAAGGAAGTCTGCTACCAAGTGACTTCAAAATTGGAGTGTCTGCACCAGGTATTGTCATCTGTCATCAGGATCAGCATTCTTCTAAGCTACCATGGCTACTAACTTCTCAACCAAATGACAACCAATATAACTCATATTAAGTCTTTAAAAGCAATCAATCGTTGAATGCCCAAATTTTTGACATATTTGACACTAAATTCGATTGGAAATAAAACTTAAGAGTTTAGTTGTTGCTGGTGTTAGGGGAGATAACTGAGAGATTGAGCTCATAGACTTTGTTTGCCCATTCTTGTTGTTGGAAGATCCTTTAAAATTTTTAAATGAACCTTTATTATGCTTGAATTGCCTTTTAGTATATGATTGCTATTGTTAAGTGGCTAAGGCTATGATGTTTTCAGATGAACTTTCTTCATGTAAACATAATTCTTCAACAATCAATAGAGAATGTAGTTCCTTAGTAGTGATAGACACAGACCTAGCACAAATAGAAGATGCAAATTGCCTATACTCAAAAGGCAAACCATTCAAGATGCAAACAAGAAGATTTGCAATAGAAACTGTAGAATGGCTTGCAACAAGTTGATGAGTGATGTTTTTAGATTGCTGCAAATACGATCCCGTAGTTTGGGAGCCATTTTTGATATTGTGTAATTGCTTCCTCAAAGAAAGAATATGAGCCGTAGAAACTTGTCCAAATCACTGAAAAAGCTTATCCCAAGCTTCCTTTGTAGATTTGACACCATTAGCATACAGAAGGACATATAGGGAAAGAGTAGCATTGATCCAGGAGAGAAGAGATTTGTCGACGACATGCTAGTTGTGGAACTCCAATGAACTTAGATCTGGAGGATATCCTTCAAGATGATTCATTAAGTTTTGACTTCATAAGATTGGCTCAAACAAATACTTCCACAAGAGATAGTTTGTGCCATCAAGTTTGATTGAAATCAAACTAGAAATATTGCTAATAACAAATGGAGAGGAGTTCACCAGAGGTATAGTCATACTCGAGAGATTGCCGATTGTAGCACCATTGGAGAAGGAAGAGGATGACATTACAAGACAGGATCGAGTTGCAATGACGCAAGGAGGCGACTAATACCATGAAAGTGTTTGAATACCATAAGCAAATAAAGCAACAGAGTAGAAGAAAAGGAGGAAAAAGAAGATGACTATTGGAAGAGTTTTGGATTATGAAAAATGTGATCTCACTATAATCTAAAGGAATACAATACAGAGCTATAAATAACAGAGCTCAGCTAGTTTACAAGCTAACTAACCAACTAACAAACTAACTAATTGACAGTTATTTCCATAACAAACTAACTACTAGTTGAACCAAGACACTGTTACATCAGTTTATTAATAACAATCCAAATGACAGCTAAAGCAGAGATTGTTATAAAAAGTGTCAATGTTCGTTGTTCCATGTTTTAACTGTTCAAAAAATAAACTATTCCATGTTTTAATGATTGTTGAGATATATTTGTTGCATTAAACTATATCAAGTTCATTTTAACCTTGTAGATGAGTAATCTTGTTACCATGGGGTCTAACCTTAGTTTAAGTTTGTTTTGTATGATACTATTGAAATAAAATTTTGTGAGCCATCTTCTGTTTACTATGTTTTCTATACTACTTAGTTTGCTAGTTGAACATGAACTTCACATTTTTATGCTAGAATCGCACTTCCATGTGCATCTATACACATTTTTCTTCTAGTCAAAAACAAAACAAGGGATTCTTCAAGAAACATATTGTAATATTTGCATCTACATAGGAGCCTCGCATACTGGTACCACAAATATGCCACACATAGCGGTACCGCGGATTAGGCTCGCTGGTTTGTACTACGTTTGGTCAAACCGATTATCCAAAATTGATGTAAACCATGTATTTGTAATTTGGATAATTTGGTTATATGATGATGTATTAAGATTGTTTTGTGTTGCATTCCCTCTATTACATTTGAATTTATCTTTGGTTTCCTGTATTGTGTGGTATTTTGGTATTCTGTAACCTACATGTGTGTATGTGTGACCAAAACGAGGAAGAAACGCCAAACAAGCACAGGGATGCACAGTGAATCGCCACTCTTTCCCTGCCTACGTCAAGTTCTGCCATGCCTTGGAATCGCATCTCTAGGCAACTGCTAGCTGTTATGGTAGTGAATAGTGACAAAATTTAGTGGAAATAAAAGGAGAATGAGGGTTTGGCGTCGGGCAAAGAGGAAACAAAGGAAGAGAGGAAACCCAAAGAGAGAAAGAGAGAGAGAGAGGTCTAAGAGGAGGAGGGAGGCTCATCAGAAGACTTAGTGCCTGTCGGAGAAGCACTGAGTTCTCCTCCTCCTTCCCTTGTCTCCTCTAATTCCATTTAAATCCATGAAAAAAATGTGTAGTTTAGCTTAGATTTGATTAACCATAGTTAGCCATGAATTTACAGTAATTTATTAAGAGATTTACAATTATTTTTCAACATATTGCTACAATGTTTGCATAGTGAGTTTACCAACTTTAGATTTTTATATCTTGAGTTATACAAGTCCGTTTTTAGTGATTTTTGTGTCAAATGATAGAAGACTTATAGCTCTTCGCTTTTATGTATTTTGTGTAATTTTTAGAATGCCAGAAATGGGTCCGTCGATGGCTCCCATTTCAGATGATTTCTGACGTCGAGTTCTCTGGTTTCTGGTCTAACAGTAAAAACCCAACTCGTGGCTTTGGCCCACGTACCGATCTCACACAATGGTTCCTATTTGACCACTACCACTATTTTGACAAACTGATTTCAATAAGAAAAATAATTTTGTTTAATGATGGTTTTGATTCCTGATAATGGTTCCTACAATGAAAAATGTTTGAAAATGATTTTAAAAAGGAAATACATGTTTTGAAAAAGATTTCCATGATTTTTGGTTGGATCTACGTAGTGGTAGGACAGTAGTCGATAGGGAGATAAGACCCCAGCGAAATCGATTACAAGTCCTAGGCCATGGTTGCCACGGTCTCTTTCACCAACTCACAGCTTTGACCATTATCGCTATTTTGATAAACTAATTTCAGTAAGAAAAATAATTATGTTTAATGATGGTTTTGATTCCTGATAATGGTTACTATAGTGAAAAATGTTTGAAAATTATTTTAAAAAGGAAATATATGTTTTGAAAATGATTTCTGCAATTTTTGGTTGAATCCACGTAGCGATAGAACAATAGCCGATAGGGAGATAAGACCCTAGCGAAGTCAATTACAAGTCCTACGTCGTTGTTGCTAATGATGAATCTAGGTGAAAGAGACCGTGACACTAGTTATGGTATTGTAGGGTCCAAGTGAAAGAAACTGGATTACCCTTTACGCTGATGCTGACTATGTCTGGAATCTAAATCCTCATGTTCCTGGGCACCAAGAGGTGTTTGAGGACACACTCCGTGCGTGTGAGATATATGAGATATAACGAGGATGTGATCGGGGCAGTTGAACTCTTGCAAGGAGTGGTTTACTGCGACAGTATAATTGAGAGAAGTAGGGATCTTCAGCAATTGTTTGTAGCTGATTGGTCACCTGTGGTCAAGGTAATACGATAGGTTTTGCTCATACTATGTGATTTCTGAAATGCTTTCAAACAAGGATTTGGTTTGTGAATGCGCGAAATAGTTTAAAAGTGTATGTAATTTCAAAGGAAAATGAATGATGATTTGATAAAGGGCATGTTTTGCAAAGTAGATTTTCAGAAAAATTGTAAAGAAGTTTTACATATTTGAAATGCCTTCTGACCTAGATTGACTGTGATCAGTGGATTTTTGTCATGGTGTTTGAGTGGGTGCGTACTGGATGACTTGAGGTCACTTACGCATTTTGTTTTATGATTTTATTTCCAGGTGCAGAATAAAGGAGTAGTCTAGTTCTTGTGCACATAGAAAGAGTCACGTAGTTGCACACTAAGGTTCTAGGTAATAAAAGACTTTATTTTTTGTAATAAGCATAGTTTCTTTATAGTTAACTATTGAATAAATGGTTTGAGTAGTATTGGTACTAGTATATGGCGCAGTAAGGCATTACACATATACATTACACATATACAAATTAAAGAACAAAAATTAGTATAGGATAACCAATTCTAAATCATATAACAATTAAAGAACAAATATTTACATAGATAAAGTTGTCGTATAGTCGTAAGTAATCTCACCTGTCACGCGAGTGACCCGTGTTCGAACTCCAACAACAGTGTTTCTTTTATACCTACTAAAATCTAGTTTTTTGTTTTTTTTAATTCAAAAATCAAAATACATTTAAACCCTCTCCCCACTCTCAAATCCTACAACCACCACCCATTCATCCCCTACGCTAACCCATTCATCCCACCAGTGGTGGAGCTAGAAATTTTTTATTGTGGGGGCTATAGAAAATTAAATCAAGGTAAATATAAAAAAAATTTCGACACCATGATTATAATCAAAAAATATGTCAACTTTAAAAACTATCAACATATTTTTTGTTAAATACTATTTCAAAAAAGAATTCCAATAAAAAGGAAATTTTACAATTGTCCTCGACGACGATACATTTTTTGGAAGTATTGCATGATTACTTCATTTTTTGGAATTAAAGTCTATTACTTTTTAAATAATTGTAACACAAATTCAAGAAGAAATAAAAGAATTCAGGATAATTATTCAAGACTATCAATGACACTCTTATTGAGTATTTCTCTTGATTCACAATCAGTAACCAACCAATGTATGATTGGAGATGTAACGCCCCGAACCCGGGCACGCTACCAAATAATAGCATCACAAGCCTAATTACACAAATCACAGAAATAAAGACTGTAACCAGGCTCACCTCAAG
>JAMKQA010104857.1:0-10390 GCA_024699735.1 Posidonia australis | reverse complement strand
TAAATAGCACCTATACCCTTACAAATGTCATATTTTCTTGTATACTATTGATAACCGTTGTGTTTTGTCACCTTTTGTTTAATTTATTTTATTAGTAGCCACAGTAAATAGCACCTATACCCTTACAAATGTCATATTTTCTTGTATACTATTGATAACCGTTGTGTTTTGTCACCTTTTGTTTAATTTATTTTATTAGTAGAGTTCTAATTGTTGCATTTCGTTACCTTTTGTTTGGTTTATTTTATCAGTAGACTTCTAGCCTAAGATTACAAACTAATCCAACATGTGAATTAGCTAACTTACCCTTGCTTTGAATTGATCAACCTAAACCCACTAACTCTTGAGTCATAGACAAAGTGATGATGGTCAACCCAACTCACCAACTCCTTTGTTGTGGTTGCTTCATCAATAGGCTATCTTCACTAACAACAATGTCAGGTAGCGTTTGATACACTAGAATAAAGAGTGTAATGGACTAGAATGGAATTAAAATATTGAGATGGAATAGTATTCCTACATTTGATATGAAAAAAGGATGAGAGTAGTCATTCCCTTGGGAATAAAATTCCCACTCAAGATGGGAATATGATTCCTTGGTTTATGCATGGAATTTGATTCCCATTCCATCAAGAATAAAGAAGAGTGGCAGAGTGGTGGGTGAGGGGTAGGAGTAGCTAGAGGTGGAATGGTGAAGGAGTGAGAAACACGAATGGGAATTCTAGGGTTTTGTTTTTAGCGACACAAGCTGTAATTAATGATAGTATTATTGTAATATTAGGTTTTCAATGAGGACAATATGGGAAAAGGGGGGAAAACAAAGAGGTTTTTTTTAAAAAGCGAAGGTTTCAACATTTTGAAATAAGAAGTTTTACACACAAACCCAAACACAATTTTTTTTAATAAACTTTAGAAAAAGTTGAGGGCGAATGTTACCTAAGTGTTTTGCTGAGAAATTAGTATCAGTGGATAATTGAAAATTTTGGCACAAACCCCATGTGAGTGTTTGATGGAAGATGAAAACGTGTTCATAACCTTGAAGTTTTGGATGCTTCACGTCCTATCAAGACAAATACCATATGGTCATTCTTACAACTATGACTGTGTTTGTGTAACGATTCTCAAGTTGCTACCTCTCAAATCGAATTACATTTTTAATTTTACTATTATTATCCTCTAACAATTACACTAATTATGCAACTAAGTCTAAGTACACTCAGCAGAAATAAATAACTAAAATAAAATTAAACTATAAACTCACTAGAATCCTTGATGTGTGGCAACATGAGTCTTCCTATGTACACTATCTTAATCCATCTCCTATCCTGACTCAAACGGTCACCCAACACACACCCCACCTAACAACTCAGCAAACGATGCTGAGGGCAACCAAACATAGGCATCTCTCTTAGATGCTGCAATACCATAACAGAGCAACTCACTATTGTCCAATAAGCAACAAAAATCTCAGAAATCATGCCTTTAAATTCATTCTTTTCTTTTCCTTTCTAAATCACATGCATGCCATTTCGAAAATCTTTATGCACACTTGAAATGGACACTCTCGCGAAATCAAGTCCAAAAACTACACAAGTTGGGCCCACATACTCTCCACGTGGACTAGATAACCAGTGATGCCTGCAAACTCGCAACTGCAAGCAGTACACCCACAGCAACCACAAAGCACAACTACAGAGCCTCTGCTCTGCACAACACAGTCCCCACTGGACCAAAGCAAAGGCACCAAAGCCACAGTGCCACTGCTCTAAAACACAACGCCACACAAGGGCACGACCAATGCCTCCTAAGCGCAATACCATGGTCTCCTCTAGACTAGTGCCTGATTCTCTGAACCAAGGGACAACAAAACCACAATGCTGTTCTGATGCAACCATCTCAAACAACGTCACTTTGGCGCAAATTACTTTGCCACACGGGTGCAATACCACAACTACCAGCAATAGTGTGTCGTACTATCCTGCGCTAAGCAGCCAACATTGGCCACAAGCAGCCACCAAAGTGCACTGCACTGCCACGGATAACCACCCTGTGGAAGAGTCTGCCTGTCTTGATGTCTCACCACCTATAGTACCCTCAAAAGTTAACCCCACATGGACAATTCGTCTTCTCTAAGGATAACACCATAGGTTACGCCCTTTCTACGTCCTCACCTCCGTACTCGGAACTATAGGAGTGTCATACCTCCACACCTAGACGGTACCCCAAACCACAACCTACAAAACTCAATAAAACCATATAAACCTCAACCTAAGCAAGCAGTTCACGACCATAGGGGAATCATTCATCCCTGAAGGTCAGCCGAGAGCATTGATTTGTTGGTCCCACGCAAAATAAAAAGTACTTAGACCTCACTCTAAGCAATAGCTAACGACTTTAGAGGTATCACCTATCCCTAGAAGTCGACCAAGAGTTTAGATATCTTGGTCCTCAGGAAACCTTTACAAAACCTTGGAAATACTATTCCCAAAACATTCATTTTTTCCAAAACCATTTGAAAATCATTTAAAATCATATTCCCCAAAACTCTGTTCAAAACAAGGACAAAGCCCAGCACCATCTAGGATATAGATTTCCCAAAAAGAACCGTGCAACATGTGGACCACACCCTAAGCGAGTAGCTCACGACCCTAAAGATATTTTACGTCCCTAAAGGTCGGTCAGGTGCTTGGTTTCTTGGTCACACAAACCACGCCTAGAACTCTAAATTTTGGTGCTAAAGTGTAATACGCCTATTAACTCGTGTCCCTCAAGAGCCAAAGCTAGATCAAAGTCAAACAAGCAACATCTAATCCTAAGGATGACATCATGATTCCTATTGTCCGTTCTAAACTATTGAAGAGAAACTTAGTATTCTTAAGTCATATCGTCTTTTAATTTACCTATACTTAAGAGGTTTCTTGCTAATTCATTTTTAGGTAATCCCAATAATTATTCTAATGATTATCATAATCATTTATAGCCCACAATTACCTACAAGGCCAATTTACTAATTAACAATATTTAATTACCCAACCTAAAAATGCTCAAGAATAGGTTCAGGAGTCTAGTTAGGCAAATCGAAATCCTTCGGTCGCCGGACTAGGGGCCAGGACACACACCGATATCAAGAATCGACATACCAAACAAATCAATATGTCAAAACAGGCAACAGTAGGGCAACCAAAATGAGACCCAAAAACTCAATCCCTGTCAACACTACACCAAACCAAATATGCAATATACCAAAATGGAGATCTCCAGATGATTTTCCATTCAAGACAAGAAACACAGCAATCCATTGTTTGGATCACAAGAAGTCACCAAAAGAACACATAGGGGCATTATTCACCCCAACCATAAATTCGACCATAAATGCCACTATAAATCTACCAAACCATCCACACACTACAAGCACATTATCATGCACCTAAGAATCCAATTGAAAATAAAAAAGGACTACGGAGCATGTACCTCCACCGAAGACATGGTGGCGACAAACAACACAACCTCCTCCATAGCCAAAGCTCTAGGTCTTCTCCTCCTCAGGATGGTGATGATGGTGCGGTGGCGGCAACAAGCCCTTCCTCCTCCCACTTTGGCCATCTCTCTTTCTCTCTCTCACCCTCTCATCTCTCTCCCGTCTCCTCTCTCTTTCACTCCCTCTCTCGTGTGTTGAAGAAGGAGAAGTAAGAAGAAGGAGGAGAAAGGGAAGGAGTGGGGCCTAGTGAAGAAAAAAAGAGAAGGAAGTCATGAGTACGAAACCAAACCATGTGACCACTCCTCATCTACATGGCTCGTGCAAAATAGAGATCAAGCACTTGAGCACGCCAACAAGCCTCCATTGCCTAAAGCAACCCCAAGACTTCTGCGAGAATTGACACAGCACCACACCACGAAATACCAAAAAGGCCATAAATTCACACTTTGAGTGTAAGACACTGCCAAAAATGCATCTAACATTGGACGATAAAGGCCCTAATGTCTAACACACTTGAATTCCACATGAAATATCTTACCAAAGGACCACTTCCAAATCTGGATCGTTACAATTTGATAGTTGTATTGATTTTGATTTTACTAATTTCAATGTAGAAAAGTGTATACATACATACATGCATACATATATATATATATATATATCTTAAAAAAATAGAAAGTTGCCTTGTGAGAAGCAAAGATGGATTTTGGCTCTGACAGAAAAAAAATCTATCATAGTTGAAATCAAACACAGCCTTCGTTTATCATGCTTCCTTTTTCCCAATACAATGGGCTACATGTTCTCTAGATAAAACCTCCTCAGGCCTCTTTCTAGAAAATAACAAAAAGGAAAAATTATTGATTTCCCACTATTTAAGTAATCGTTTAAACTTCTCCCTGTTGAAAAGTCAACTTTATTTTTTTTTCCCACTCCATCAGCTACCATCTTCTAAAATCCCAACTTCCATCCTTGGCTTACAGATGTGTGCTTCAAATACCAATAATGCCCCCTATTTAAGCAATTCATCTCTACTATTACACTTTACCAAATGAGAAGAGACTACGATGGTGTCAATCCCAACTACGATGGTGGCAACTTCATCAAAATCGTGCATGATCATCCCCATCGTCCTCATCATCGACCTGTATCCTCTCCACCACCATCGTCATGCCTTTCTCGTTGCCAACCCACATCCTTTCCACCACCATCGTCCCTACCCTTTCATCGCCAACCCGCATCCTCCTTAGTACCATTCCTCTTATATCGTCCCGATCATCCTTGCCCTCCTCATTAACGTCCTGCATCCTTCCCGTTAGGCCTATAAATGGGACGGGTACGGGACGGGTAAAGCCTTACCCATACTCTTATCCTTTAAATTCTAATGGGTAACGGGACAGGTATAGACCTGCATTCTTTAAGTTTCTATCCTACCACGGCTATCTTTATTCGCCTTATTACCTGTGGTAGGATATAGAATAGGTAGGGTAAATGGCTAATTTGGTAGATTTATATTTAAGAAAAAAATAGAATGTTTAAGTATACAAACGTTTATCTAATTAAATTCAAATGATACATAGAAGATAGTAACATCGAATTTAAGAATGTTTAAGCATATAAACGTATATCATATTAAAATAACATGTTTGAAAACAATAGCAATGATAGAAGATAAATTATTTTAGATAATACAAATTAGCCTCCTCATGGGTAAACAGATGACTGGTAAATGATAATCCTTACCTATACTATATGAGGACACAGGTAAAGCGGGTGATGAGTAAACAGGTAACGGAGTAAAAATATATTAACCCTAGCCGTATAAAACGGGACAGGTCGAGGCGGGTTGCAGGTAAATATTCTCCCCATTTACAAGCCTACTCCCCGCCATCATTTCTCTCAATCCGTGCTGATCGTCTCAAGCTGCAACTCACCAATTATTGGTAAACTAGGAATTATCAGGTAAAGTACATGATAAAGTCCCTGTAAGTTGTGCATATCAAGTAACTTAGGAATTGCATGATAAAGTAATCTCATAGTTTACCAATAATTTATAAAGTAGTTCATATATAGTGCTAAACTAACAATAATAAGTCGATTAGGGTTTATAACTTAAAGTTTGCGGACGTCCAAAACGGACGTTCGTGTATTGCAACTTCGGACAGGACTTTTGCGAACATCAGCAATGGACGTCTGCACAGTGGAGCTTTCAGGATAGGACTTTTGCGGACGTCTACAACGGATGTCCGCATAGTAATGCTTCAGAACAAAACTTTTGTGGATGTCTGCAACGAATGTCAACATATTAATGCTTCGGGACAAGACGTTTATCGACATCTGTTCGCGTTGCAATGTTATAAACTTTACCAAATGAAACCATTTGATCTATCTAAGAAGCCACTTGATGGGGAGGATGAGGATTAACGGCTAGGGGGCAAGAATGATGCATGATTTTGATTAAGTTGCTGTGCTAATAGATAAAGTGGTTGATTCTCATTTGGTAAAGTATAACAGTATAAGGATATTATTGGTATTTGACACACACATCTATAAGCCATGGGACAGAAGTTGGATTTAGGATAGCGGCTTATGGAGTGGGGAAAAAATTAATGTTGACTTTTCAATAGGGTGAAGGTTAAAAGGATTGCTCAAATAGTGGGAAATCAATAATTTTCCCAAAAACAAACTATTCGGCTTTCTTCCTCCTTCATCCTTCTTTACTTGAATTGATTGGAGATATAATCTGATTTACTTTTTCGACGTACTCTTTTTTTTTTTTTACATTTTTAGATGTACTTACGGCACTATATTTGTGCAAATTAATCTTCAAGGAACAAATGGTGTCGGTTGTCCAGTGTCACTACAATTTCTCTAGTCAAATGCGTGACCACATCATGGATCTGTGTATAAACTACTTGGATTAAAAAAAAACTCAAATTATTGAATCACATATAATTAGACGCTGGTGCATGTCATTGATCACTCAACGTGCATATACAGTCACCATCAAGAGCCCCACGCTTAAACCCCAGATTCTCGATCTAACAAGATATGATTCTATGAGATGCCCACATCAGCCATGCCTTTGGATTGGAGAGCACATCGAATTTATTTTCTTTTTCTCAATCTACTTACACTTTTGTCCCGTCCAACGGTGCTCTTTCACTCCCCAAGGCTCAACCAATCGTTTTGAGGAATTTGGTCATCAGTGCTTTCGCTTTTTCTCCAAGACAACGTGCCTTCGTCTTCCCATGTGGTGGGAAGGCGACGACTTTATTTTCCTCCAAGCGAGATCTCGTGGCACAAACCAAAGGCATTCAAAAGACATGAGTGCTATCCTGACATGTGAGCTTACGGTTCACAACCCATCTTCCTTCCTCCTTTCCTCGATCACAACATTCTCCCAAGTGAGATGAAAAAAATGAGAAACTCGAAAGCTAAGAAACCCAAGCGCCGAAGGTACTCCGGTCACCACCGCTCCAGCGATCTACTACATCAAGCGACGTTCTTCTACTGGAAGGCTTTCAAGAGCCACCTTGTCGAAGAAGAAGCCTCCGATGATGTTGATCTTCGCCCGTCTCCCCATAAGGTCGGGCAAAACTCCCCCTCCTTTCTCAACCACTTGTGCTCAGGTATGCGCTTCTGGGAAGATCCTCTCTTCCCCCCCTCTCTGTTTTCCCAGAAACCTCTTCTAGTTCTCCCTTGGAGTCTATCAGCTTTGATGATCGATCGAGGGGCTTTCAGCTAGACTGGCTAGGTTTGGGGCGATTTTTGCTTTTCCAATATGCATCTGATCTTGAGTCGTACCCTGGGTTGCTACCTGGGGTGCAACTAGATAGGATTATTGATAATCTTTTTCTTCCAGTTAACATGTCTTTAAGTTGGCTGTTCTTTCTTTCTAAATGTGATCTTGCTTATGGAATGAATATCGTTGCTTCTTTGATAGGACCTCGTTTATCAATATTCTATTATTCAGATCGTGCTTTTAAGATTAGCAAGAGAAGTGAATATATTGAGATGCCTGCTATTTGCCATGTTTCCTCTTGTAATCCTGTTTACGATATAGATACGGCGGAAAAGAGCAGTAGTGAATCCTCTGTTACAGATCTCTCTGATACTTCGATTATTTCTCACTCGGGTGGGGAAAATTTTCTCCCTTCTCTTTCCGAGAGAGCTTTCAGGATAGTGTCATCCTCGTCTCCAGTGTATCCTATTCCGATCGGCGGTCATCGGATCGCTGTTTCCCCTTCCGGTCAAAGGAAAACCCGAGGGGCAGGTTCCCTAGGTCCTGACAGATGCGTTAGTGTCTCAGGCACCTCTTCGTCTTCCGTGTGGGATTATACGATGTATAAACCACCAGTTATCACAATAAATTCTGATAATAATCACCATCTTCCATCTCTTAATTACTATGATGACAGCTTATCTCGTAAGCTTTATGATAACATTATTTCTTCCCCTCTTTCAGCGGGACTTTTAGTCCCCCTAGAAGACGGCTGTTTCTCTACAGTCATAAATGCGTGCAGTCCTTTTCTCTCTCATGATATCAATCTTGCGAATGTTACCCATAAACTTTATGAGAACACACCTCATTATTCCTCATTCTTTAGTGGGCTTTTTTGTAACGCGGAGCAAATCTCTGACACAGAGATATACTCTGACTTAGGAGATCATCACAGTACCTCTTCTCCCTCTCCTCTTCCTTCTGTGGAAAGATATTCTGGGGCTGGCAACAGATTTGCAATTCTTTCCTCCCCTGCAAAACCCCTCCTCTGTTCTCCTGAGGCTGGAGTTTCGTGTGGAAACTTCACTACCTCTGCTTCCCAAAAGAACTCAGAAGGAGATTGGAAGGTGGTAGCAAAGAAGAAGTTTTGTTCTCCCTGGGTAAGCTTCTGTCGCTCATCTAGGCGTTGTTTTAATTGTGGCCTCCGTGGTCATTTAAGAAAGAACTGTAAGTTTGCTAGAGTCTGTTTTAGGTGTAAATCTTCTACTCACTCAGTAGCAATTTGTAAATTTTCACAGGCCTCTCAAGCCTCCACCCAACTATCTCACAGAATGGCTGGTCTTTCCCCTCACAATCCCACAATCTTACCCCCATCTAAAGCAGTGTGTGACCATTTCCAAGACTTGTCACGTAGTGCTATAGTCACCTCCCACTCCATTTAGCTAACTAGGGAATCATTAGTAGTCCATATCAGGGCCTGTTGGCCCTGTGCCTCTGAAGTGGAGGTACAGGTTTTTTCTCCTGGGAAATTTTTATTGGTTTTCCCCTCTACTAAAGCTAGAAATGACAATCTAAATATGTATGTATCATCTCTTCAGATGATTTCTACCTTCTTCATACCCTGGTCCCCCAACTCAAATGCGTTCCTCACCTTGAAGGAAGAAGAGATATGGATTAGGCTTGAAGGAATCCCACATCATCTTTGGAATGTAGACATATTCCACCATATGATCTCTGATTTTGCTGAGTTGCTGGAAGTAGACTTTTCCATTGAGTTTGCAAAATTCCTTGGGTACTCTAGAGTCATAATTAGGGTACACCCAAGGAACGATATCCCTGATTACCGCTTCTTTGCTTATGGAAACTTTGTTTATCCCATCAAATTCAGGCGCAGTTGGGATATATGTTCTTCCAGTGTTCCCATTTCCAATCCCACTTCTAAATCTTTCCCTGCATGGCCCACTAGTACCACTCCAACTCCATCTGGGCCCAGCGGTCTCCATCCTATCCGTAAACCTTTCAAGAATAATAGAGGATGGAGAGGAGGCAAAGGAAATAAGAACTCCAGAAATGGTAAAAATGTATGGACAAGACCTATTAGTCCTACTACACACCCTTCAGTCAACACAGCTGGCATTTTGCCTACCCCCCACTCCTCCTACTTCCAGGTCATATCACAATTATTTAGCTAACATATACACTTTATCACCTCAAGTCGAGCCCAATCACATTGTGGATGAACATCAAAATTTGTGGAGGCTGAAATCAAAGCAAGGAATTTATCTATGGCCAAATTCAAAAGAGTGCTAGTTGTATACGACAGTCTAGAGAAGGATTATCTTGGAGGTCTTTCTAAAGTTGCCTCTGAGTCCCACCCACCAACCCCCATCCATGCCCCAGGTAATAATGATTCTTTCTCTACTACAAATGCTTTACAGTACAAAGACTCCTTATTAAATAAAGTTGTTTTACTTCCTGCTTCAGACTCTGCTAGCTCTAATTCAGAAGATAATTCTAGTTATCTTTTGAATGATACCCTCACTTGGGACTCATATGATCACTTTAAAAATTTTTGTGGAAAATTAGGTATTTCTCTGAATACTACAGAAGAGATCAAGAACTTTCTTGATTCCGTCAGAGAGGAATAAGGATTAGCACATATTAATTTAAATAAAAATGCTAGCTTGGTTGAGAACTTTGCTTCTCTTTATATATCACCCCAAGATCAATGATCATTTCTGCTTGGAATATAAGAGGATTGGGTGCTAGTGAAAAAAAGAGAGCTATTCGTAACTTAGTTAGATCTAATAAATGTAATATTTTTATAATTAGTGAAACTAAGTTAGAGGCCTACTAAATCAATGGTCCTTTCTTCCTTCAGTAGGGGTTTCTGGGGGAATCCTTATTGGATGGGATGATAGAATCTACAAACTGTGTAATACTATAGTGGCAACCTATAGTCTTTCTTTAAAATTTAGAAATCTTTCAGATGGCGTTGAATGGTGGCTCACAGGGGTCTATGGACCCTGTGAGTCTAGACTGAATGTAACATCTGTGCCTGGAATTTTCCATTTTATATAAACCATGGATTTCTTGTGATTATTGAATATGGTTTATTAATGGTTAATTCAGTTTGAGTTGTTTGGTTGTGGTTCTTCCCTGTGTGTTGTGCCCTTGGTTTCTCCCCTGTG
>JAMKQA010104852.1:0-11587 GCA_024699735.1 Posidonia australis | reverse complement strand
GGAGATACAAATGTGATGCCATAAAGCCGGACATGGAAACTGGAAACGTGGCTTATCCAATGGTTCTGGTCCAGATTCCCATGTACAATGAAAAGGAGGTAACTTACAGATACATACCTCCTTGTCTTACTTTCTCAGGTGTTCTTCAATTTATCTTTCAGTAATGCTACGTGCGCAGGTATACAAGAAGTCCATTAGAGCTGCTTGTAGGCTAGATTGGCCGACGGAGAGGTTATTAATCCAAGTTTTAGACGATTCCACTGACCCATCTATCAAGGTAATTGCCTTTTCTCACCAATTATCATTCAGGATGTCGTAGGATTAGTCTCACAACATCTGATATAGTTTTAGATTCTATACATTGTTGTGTTTGTCCAACAATTGCAAGATTGAGTTTGAATGTTCAAAAAGGTATTGAACCAAAAGGTTTATATGATGGAATTTTAACATTACGTACTGCGTTGTTGTTTCTTAATCTTCCTTAGGATTTAAATATATGATAGAAATATGTATTTCGTGAACCATCTGGTTCATATCAACTATTTGATTGAACCGGTCGGATCCACCGATATAATCCGTTTCAAAATGGTTTATGCTTAGCTTTAAATCTAGATGACCTTCTATATGCATAGGCCAAATAGAAATCATTTAGTTTTCAGTTCGATTGGTTGGCTCCTTTTGGTTGGTTTTTTTTTGTTATCGGTTTAGATTAATTTTTTGCATACCTTTGGGTTCGAACTCGGGAAGCGTGGCGAGTTTTACCTTCTCCAAGCTACTATGACAATAAGGCATTGTCTGTTCCCTTTGGTTGTTAAAATAAGGGTTAAAATAACTTTTAGCATTTTTTTTTCTTTATTATATTGTCTAGCAAATCTATCATGTGTTGATAATTAGTTGCTGATTCAGTTGTTTTTGGTATCTAAAGTTTCTTACAGAGGCTCGCTTTATAAAACTCAAGCATTTGAGTGAAAGTTAAACATGTCAAAGCGTATTATGAGAATGAGACATTTTATCAACTTAAAGCAATATGGATCTGACATATTCAATTGATCAATATGTTTGATATTTTCAATATTTCCTGCAAGTGTGATCAATCCGTCCTTCAAGCTACACTTGGACAATATTAGTAAAATGAGTCTCACGTGATCAGACCGAGATAAAATTTCTAGTGGACCCTCCTTTGCATAAAACGTAATTGCTTAGGCTTAAGATAATAAATAAGTCTAATACATTATAAGTACGATAAAGTTATTTCTAACATGAGAGATGGGGGCTAATCTAAGCTATTTGAAGATCAAGATGGAGTTGGACTTATTAGTTGTGCAATAATTGTGGTCAACAAGACGAGTCACTTTCAGATAGACCAACTCAGGCATAATTGTTGACACTTAGCAAGGTAAATCTTGCTAACTTCTTGTCATCACTAAATAAAAAGGTGTTGTTTCCATTCAAGTTATTTATTTCTTTTTTTGAGAGTGTAGTGGTTAGAATGAGATTTTTCTAACAAGGGACAAGGATCCAGTCCTAGTCACTATAACTAAACAGAAAAGCGTTTTGTGTAAACCAATTTTTAGGTCACTTCATATACCCATTGTTGTCACACTCATTTGGATTTCCACATCATCCATTATTAATGTGACATTTAACTAGTGTTAAAATGATATGAAGTTCGTGAATGTTAAATTATACTAACTCGATCGTAAGATTGAGTTAGCATGACAACAACTTGTACCAAGATATTGAAGTCATGATACTGTCTCATATCCCTTTGTATCACCATAATTCAATCTTGCATTATTCATGACACAATTTGGTATCATGTGGTACCATAGTCATTCAATCTTGCATTATGCAATATGGAGGCTAGATCAGTCGGTGATGTGAACGTCCAGTTGGACACCACTTCAACAAAATGTATGAAGTGGTATAAACAAATCGATGCCTCCTAACTTCATAATTTGTTTTTTACAGGATTCATCCCCTTCTCTACACCACTAGTTGTCTTCACTCAAGTCAGGAATACCAACTTGTTTGCTGCTTTTAATAAATTGTTTTTTTGGAAGTAGAAAAAGACATGCTCAAATATGCTTTCTGATGGTGTCTCTGAGAGTCATAGGCAAATTTTTAATTAGAAAGTCTATGTGTTTACTTTAACCTTGTTGAAGCAACATCACGTTGAATTACTTTAGTTTCTATAGATTCCTCTTGTCATCCAATAATAATGGTTCTACAATAAAAGGAAGCACGAATAATTTGATTAAGGCTTTTTGAAATAAGTGAGATAAAAGTTTTCTTGTACAGTAGAAACAAGATGAATGTCAGAATTGTTGAAATTTTAGTGTCTAATTCAAAATCATTTGATAATGAATAAAAAGATCTATCTATGTATAACTATAAGTTTAATCTTCATTTTTTTTTTTTGGTCGGACTATTTCAATACTCTTCCTCAATTAATAGTCTCTTTTAGGTCTTACAAGTGTTTATTTAGATATAGGTAAACAAGTATGAACATGGACTTCCTTTGATTTTGATACAATGTTGAAATATAGATGTCTAACTTAAAATTAGTTGACAATGAGTAAAAGAATCTACCTATATATAAGTATAAGTTCAATTCTCATTTTTTTCTAATGTGAAAGTACTATCACAACAAGAATTTGCCACAAAAAACAACAACGAGGATCTTTTGCCAACTCTTTCACTCATATGCTTTCTTAAGATTTTCTCTACTTCCATGATTTTTCAGTTTGGTAGTCTTATAGATATTTTGAACAATGACTATCACTTAATGCAAGACGATAATTGAAATGAAAAGAGCCTACTAATTAATCCTATTGAAACCTTTGACGTTAGTGTAGGATTTAGTGCAAACCGAGGTCGAAGAATGGAAAAACAAAGGATTGAACATGCACTATCAGATCAGGAGCGACAGAAAGGGATACAAAGCTGGTGCCCTTAGTGCAGGAATGAATCATTCATATGTGAAAGATTGTGAATTCATTGCCATGTTTGACGCTGATTTCCAACCAGAACCTGACTTTCTATCTCGAGCTATTCCTTATCTAGTGCACAATCCAGAGATAGCTCTCGTTCAGGCTAGGTGGAAGTTTGGTAAGCTTCTTTCTTCCCCCACAAAAGAAAGAGCTGACTTTCCAACACTTTCGGAGAAGGAGATTAAATTTCAATATTAGTCTTGCAGTGAATGCCAATGAGTGTATTATGACTAGAATCCAAGAGATGTCACTAGACTATCACTTCAAGATCGAGCAAGAAGCAGGATCCACCTCATTTGGAGTTTTTGGTTTTAATGGTAAGAAAATCTTCACTTGAAAGATCTATTAATATGAAGTTCTTTTGTATCATAGACGAATGAATTTTATTTTATTTTTTTAATCATATTTAGGTGGGAGCCTCATGACATACTGCATGCTTGTAATTACAGGAACTGCTGGCATCTGGCGAGCTCAAGCCATCCATGACGTTGGAGGGTGGAATGCTAGAACCACCGTTGAAGATATGGATTTGGCCATTCGGGCATGTCTTCGAGGGTGGAAGTTTGTATACGTTGGCGACATCAAAGTAAGTATTTTCCACCTATCATACTCAAACAACTAAGCCTCCTTAACTTACTCTTGTGATTTAAATATATTTCGTTGTCACATCTTTTAGGTTAAAAGTGAACTGCCTGGTTCTTACAAGGCATACAAATCCCAGCAACACAGGTGGAGTTGTGGTGCAGCAAATTTGGTCAAGAAAATCGGAATGGAGGTCATATTTAACAAGGTTTGCCACTAACCAATTATATTTTACCCATCAAAGGAATGGATAGAATTAAAACAGCAAATCTCTAACACATCAACTCCTTCCAATCACAGAGAATCTCTGCGACCTTGAAATTTTACCTCGTTTGCAGCTTCTTCTTCATTGGAAAACTCGTAGCTCACACTGAGACATTCATATTCTACTGCTTTCTCATCCCAGTATCTGTTTTGATTCCTGAGGTCAGCATTCCCCTATGGGCAGTTGCATACCTCGCAAGTGCCACTACCATTCTCAAAGCATTTGGAACTCCAAGGTGCATGAAATGTGCTTGATTTTCATGTTCTTGAATTTTCATCTCTTACTACAGAAATTGTAAACAAGATTGTAGAATTTCGGTTTTTGGATTACAGGTCTGCACATCTGGTTGTTTTTTGGGTCCTTTTTGAAAACGTGATGTCCCTTCATCGGCTTAAGGCTGTGTTTAGCGGATTGTTGGAGGTTGGTAGAGTGAATGAGTGGGTTGTGACAGAAAAATTAGGAGACGCGGTCAGGAATAAAATTCAACACGAATCAACGGCAAGAATCGAAGAGGATCTAGCTTCCAAGTTGATGGATATCGGTGAGGTCAAGATAAAGATTGAGGAGCCCAAGAAACCTAAAAGAAGACTTTGGCATAGGTACTGAATTGTCTTAGTTTCAAAAGATAATTTGTTCATCATATGTGTACGCATATATTCCTAACTATGTTTTTCTCCTATTTTCTCCATAGATTACACTGGCATGAACTCATTGTTGGATTCTTCCTTACAATATGTGGAATATACGATGTACTGGTGGCAAACATAGGATTCTACATTTACCTTTTCCCACAAGCCATCGCATTCTTTATTGCAGGATTTGGTTGTGTTGGCAACTGATTGCAACTCATTGGGAGTTCACAGGGCAAATATAAGCTTTAGAAGCCTTGAGGAAGTTGCTTTATACAGTCTACTAGATGTCGTTGAAAAGAATTTGATGAAATTAGTGTTTAATTCTTGTATTAATTGTTGTAGTTAATTAGTTAATTGTAACAGTCCCATTGTCATCACATAACTGAGTTGAGCTGTCCGTCAGAGGTCATCTTCTCCCTTTATAAAGGGATGTAATTTTTTGATCAATCAGAATACTTATTTTTCCAAATGGGAAGCGAAAGACACTCTCATGCACGTACAAATAGAAGACGTGAAACCTTCCAGTGGAGAGCAAGTTGCGTATCTCCTCCCCGTGGTAACGGGTGACGAGGGAGGCTAGAATGAGTGAATTTGGTGATAGTTTGTCCTTTTGTTATAGTGGAATGGATTGATGAAATTCCTTATAGAATAGTACTGCCACTATAATATGTTAAGTTACATGTTGTGTTCCATATATCAATGTTAAAGAAATACATACAATATGAAACTCATGTAATTCAACACAACATTCTAGATATTCAAGCAGTTCTATCTTTTGAGGAGAAGTCTATGCAGATTATGGATTTCAAATTGCATAGTCTTCGTAAGAGAGAAGAGAGAGTGTGGCTACAAAACTTAATTAGAGAGATAGAGAGAGAGGGTGGGAGAGAGGAGGGAAGCTCGTCAGATTAGGAGGACCACTGTAAACAAGGAAAATTCGCCAGACATGGAGGATCTCTGCAAATTAGGAGGTACACTCGAGGCAGTGGCGATGTAAGGAATCAATCGCTAGAGTAAAGTATGTATGTGGGATTTAGGGAGACACTAATGGGTTCTGGAAGGAGGAAAAAACACTATTGCAATAATTTTTATGTGAATAGTAGTATGCATGTGAAGGTTGAATATGAGGGGCCTTTTTCAGTTCTATGATTGAAGTTTTTCATATTCACAGTAATGTCCCCACATTGAATGTTTTACACTATGCCTTTCTTGACATATTATTATTATTCATCAAGGTCCTGAAAGGTGATGCCTTGAATTATTTCAATAGTGTATAGCATTTGGATGAATAACTTAGAAAAAATTCACGACTCAGTGCATGTGGGGAAAAATTGCAAGAACTATAGTAATATTTGTTAATAAAAACTTGAGTCAAAATAGGGAAGAACTGTAGCAATATTTGTTAATAGGAATTTAGTCTAAATGAAGGAGAACTGTAGCAATATTTTGTGAATAGAAGCTCATGTAAAAAATTACACAAGAAACCTTGCACTTTTATTTAACCTACCTATGATAGCTGAGTGGTCATTTTTTTGTAGGAAAGCCCATAGGTCATTTTAATTCCCAACTGTAAGAAAGTGTGGAAGATTCCACACTGCATGCAAGGGGAGGGTATTGAATCCGCAGTCGTGAGGGGTAGTGGCGGAGCTCTCTACCACTACGGTAACCTGAATGGGTTAAGAAACATTGCACTTGCTATTAATAATTAGATGAGATTTTACAATAAGGTCCTTAGAGATATAAAGAATGAAAGATTAGTCTATTCAAGTAAAAAGAACACTGCAAGTGTTTTCCATGAAAATGTATGAACATAAAATGAAAGAAAGAACAATGTTTTGGCATATTGCTCTTCAGAGTAATGACCCTATGAAAGACGCACTAGCCTGATGAAGTTCAATGTTGGATCCTTTTAAAGATCTAATGGTAATGTTAAGACCACAAGCCTTAAATCAAATGTCTACTGATTAACATAGGTTGGTATATAAGCTCCTCACTACTGCACCAGTAATGATCCGTGTCACTACACTCAAAATTCATTAGCCTAAATAAATTAAACACAATAAAATACTTAATTTAATGAAATATCTAAAGGCTAGTAAAGTATCTAACTACTAGAAACCTGTAGGAGATGGGTAGGTGACTCCTATTATATGCACCAGTAAGGACAGACAGCTACTCATCTGCACCTACAACTAAAAACTAGGAAAATGCAACATAAGTAATCGAAAAGTCATCTAGCACACATCCCACGGAAAACTACATGAAAATCAAGGAAAAAACCCAATAAAGGTCAAACTAATTCAAGACATGGTTTCAAACCATTGTATTTTCTATTTAAAACACCACTTTCCAAAACCATGGTCATCGAAACATGGACTCCACTGGCCAAAACTCAGCAAAAAGCCGCAACGCCACATCAACGGGAAACTTAAGGCCACTCTAGCCAAAACCACAAAACCTCAAGCCACACAGGTAGAAAACCATATTAAGTTGCATTGCTCAGTACCAAGCAACCAACTCTGGCTATAAGCAACCACCAAAGTACACTACAATGCTACAAACCTACTACCCTATGAGGAGCAAGCTTGTCTTGATGACCTACTTCCTTGACAAGACCCTCACAAGGCTAACTTTTCTCAAGAAAGCCGTTCACCCTCCTTGGACAAGCTATCCTCTCTCAAGACAACATCACAGGATATGTCCTATTGGCATCCTCACTAGACCACATCCTCAGTCTCTAAGTCACTCAAACCCCAGTCTAAATAAATAACTCACGACCAGGGTGTAAACCAACCATAGAAGGTCGGCCAGGAGCTTTGACCTCTTGGTCCCTCCAAATCACCAAAACTACTCATGCCTCAACCTAAGCAAACAGCTCACGACCTTAGAGATATTAATCCATTCCTAGGAGGCCGGCTGAGAGCTTCGATTTATTGGCACACAAAAATCTTGTTTCGAAATCATTTTCACATTTTCCTCAACATCAGTTTCAAAGTATTTTTACATCACACAATTATCCCTCAAACCAACACATTATTAATCAACATTTAAACCACCGAAAACTGAACTAGAACCACTAAAATAAGGTCTAAACTGACCCAAAATGAGGTGGCAACCCTCACAAACAATACACAGGGCCAATACATGAGAGTAACCCACGGTTCCGTCCCAAAACCAGAGACCAGACTAAAACAAAACGCCCAAGACCCAAAAATTGCCCAATTTGGGAGCCATCGACAGTCTCACCACGTGCAACCAAAAATTCCACAAAATATATGAAAACAAAGGCATCTAAGTACTCTACCATTTGAAAAAATAATCACTATGATCCAATCCTCGTAGCTCAAGATATCAAAATTCAAAGAAAAGGAGCTCAAATGGGTGAATAGTAACCAGAGCATGCATTATTTTCTATAAAAATCTATGTAAATTTCCTAAAATCATGGAACTTCTGCCAAGCATTTGAATCATGTTAAGCAACACATTTACATCATTTTCAAGCAAAATTGAAAAGAAACGATTGGGTGTGCACCTCTTGGACGCTCATAGAGGTTGTCCACTTAACAGCAATGACCCAACTTGCACCTCCAACGACCACCGTCAACCCAAGCTCCGTACAACCACTCTCCAAGCTCGCACCACTCTCTTCATGAGCTACAACACAATTCAGAGAGGTTCATCAGCATGAAACCTCCTTAATGTCAATCAGTGTTCCTCACTGGACAAGGGAGATGCTTGGCCACTCAGCGTCCAACACTCTCACCTCACACACACACTCTCTCTCTCTCTCTCACTTTCATTGTTACTACAAGAAAGAGGAGAAGAGAGCTTAGGGGAAGGAGGAGGTAGAAAGAGAGCTTAGGGGAAGGAGGAGGTAGAAGGAGAGAAAGGAAGGTTTGACTACTTTACTGTACTCAAGAAATGGCAGGGGAGAAAGCTCGAGGTGTGTCAGGGATGCCTCGTCATATATATATATATGTGTGGTCTATGGTAGGTGGCCAAGTGCCTAATCCACACATCAAGTGTGCGTGTGTGCAACTGCAAGCATCCACCGCCCAACTACCATTCCCCCACTTACTAGGCAAACCATGAGGCAACAAACACTCCTCTGCACCAACCCAACATCATCATATGCGAGCACAATGCCCAAACGACACCACGACTAGACACCAAACCAACAAGACAAATACTGAATTAACTAAATGAGCCACATGTAACAAATAAACGGCACAAATCCATGGGAGCCACACGCATAAGGAATATGCAGTAGGAATACATGGGTCTAGTAAATTCAGTGGCCAAACCAAACAACAATACCGAAACACCACCTACTGAGCTATTAGAATGAGGCCTCGCGCCAGTAACACCCTTCCACAATTAAAATTCATTAATTTAACAAGGTAAATGAATTTGTGGGTGTTACATCCTAGCCACCTTAAAAGAGATTTTACCTTCGAACTACTAGTAAACGAAAAAGTAAGGGTACTGAGTTAGGATGACATCCTCATGCTCCTAAGTGGTCAATGATCTAAATAGCATCTTTCACAAATGCCAGGTCATCTTGGAGCACCTCTGGCTAAACCTGGATCAACTACGATGCATCAACTAGACACTTCCTCAGTATGGAGACATAAAATACATCATGTACAATCGATAACTCTGGTGGTATACTAAGCCCACATGCCACTACACCAACCCTCTGCATGATCTAGTATGAGCCAATATATCGAAAACTCAACTTCTCTCACTTTCCAAATTTCATCACACCTTTGGTCAATAACGTCTTTTGGAAAACATAGTCTCCCACTATGAATTCCAGCAGTCTTCGCCTCTGATAGGCATAACTCTTCTATCAATTCTGTGCAGCTATAAGTTTCTTATAGATCAAGTCCACCTTATCTGCATACAGCTGCACAATCTTAGGAACAAGAGGTTGTCGTTTACCTACCTCGCTCCGCCAAACTAGTGACTGCAAGGTCTATCATACAAGAGTTCGTATGACACCATCCCAATGCTAAAGTGACAACTATTGTTGTAAACAAACTCTATCAAAGATAAGTAGTCCTCCCAACTGTCCTGCAAATCGAAGACACATGCTCTAAGTATATCCTCCAACATCTGAATGGTTCTCTCTGTCTGGTCATTTGACTAAGGATGGAATGTCGTGTTGAAGTTGAGCACTATGCCGAAAGCCTCCTGCAGAGTCCTTCAAAACCTTGAGATAAACCTTGTGTCTCTGTCAAACACAATAGACACGTGAACATCATGCAATCAGACAATCTCTGATACATACAATTCTACCAATCAATGCATAGGAAGATTCACCTAGATTGCTAGAAAATACACAAACTTGGTCGGTTGATCCACAATCACCCACACAATGTCATTCTTTCTCCTTGTATGCGGAAAACCAGTCACAAAATCTATGGATACGTGTTCCCACTTCCACACAAGAATGTCCAAGGACTATAACGTTCCTTTAGGCTTTTGATGCTAAGTCATACACTTTGGCAACTCTTCATATGCTAACTCATACACTTTGCCACATAGTCAACAACATTTCTTTTCATGCTAAGTCACCGAAAATTCCACTTCAAGTCCTAATATATCTTCGTACTCCTTGGATGAATAGTGCACTTGGACCAATAGACTTCATCTAGAAACCTCTGCCTAGCCTCCTCATACTAGAGTATATATAGGTGCTAGTTGTACCTCAACTCTTCATATGTGCCAACAAAGAAATAAGGCTCTCCTCTAACCTTCAGCTTCTCAAAAGTAGTCTGAATAAAAAGATCTAGTTGTTGACAAGCAATAATAAATATAACTAACTTGGAGCGAACAGACAAGTTGGCCACCTAGACACCAAACACTCCCTGAGCTTGTCTCCTAGGTCTACATCCCACCAGATCCTCTAACATGGTCCATTCCCTGACCATCAGGCTCGTCATCATGTATGTATGTCGGCTCAAAGTATTAGCAACTACGTTGGCCTTCCCAAGGTGATAGGTAAACTACAATCATAGTCCTTCAAGTACTCCACCCACTTGTACTACTTCATGTTGAGGTCCTTTTGAATAAAGATATACTTTAAGCGTTGATAATCAGTAAAGACCTCAAACTATTCTCTATAAAGGTAATGTCACCAAAGCTTGAGCGTGAACACTATAGTAGCCATCTCCAGATCATGGGTTGGCTAATTCCTCTCGTGGTCCTTCAGTTGGCGAGAAGCATAAGCCATAACATTGCCCTGCTGCATCAGAATACAATTCAACCTAACACCACTAACATCACTATACATAGTAAAGCCACGCTTCCAGAAGGCAGAGCCAACACAGGAGCTAAAATCAAATGAACCTTCAACTCATTGAAGCTTAATTCATAATCTTAGTCTTATACAAATGGAACTCCCTTCTTGGTCAAATTTATCAATGGTGTTGCACTAGACGAGAAATCCCAGATGAATCTCCTGTAATAACCTACTAGTCCAACAAAACTCTTCATCTCAGTTACTGTCTTGGGTTTCTCCTAACTACTCATTGCCCAATCTTAGTAGGATCTACTCTGATGCCTTCTCTAGAAATAAAGTGGCTAAGGAACATGACTTCACTCAGTCATAATTCATACTTGAAGAACTTGACATACAACTAATACTACCTCAAAGTATCTAGTATTGCTCTTAAGTGCAAGGCATAAGTCTACACATTTGGGGAGTAGATTAGCACATCATCTACCAAGACCACTACAAATTAGTCTAGAAATGGTCTAAACACCCTGTTCATCAGATCCATGAATGAAATAGGTTCATTGGTCAAGCCAAAAGGCATAACTGTGAACTCGTAATGTCTATATCGCATTCAAAAGGTAGTCTTCTGAATATCTGAGTCTTGGATCCTCAACTGATGGTATCCCGACCACAAATCAATCTTCAAGCTTACTACAAGAAAATCGACATTTAGCGAGGACAATCTTCCTCGCAAAGTCCTCGCAAAATCCTCGTTAGATAGTTTAACGAGGACTTTGCGAGGAATAATTATCCTCGTAGCTATGTAACTCGTTAAATCAATACTGCGAGGATATATCCTCGCAATGTGCTCGTGTCAATTTAGCGAGGAAAT
>JAMKQA010104849.1:0-11749 GCA_024699735.1 Posidonia australis | reverse complement strand
AGCCCGACCCACATGTGGGCCATGGGCCGTGCCGGGCCCATGGCCTGTTTCAATAGGCCCGACCCGACCTGGGTGGGCTGCTACCTTCATGGGTCGGGCCAGGCCGGCCTGGCCCGAATTCCATCTCTAGCTAGAGCCCACCATTAATTATACATAAATGAATCCAAAATGCTCTCTCTTTTTTTCTCTAGGCGCTTGTAGAAAAGCATCCTTATGCATAAGTTTAGAGTTTTTCGTGATAATTGAATATAGGGATTGATTGCGACACTTCTCCTTCAATCTGCATCGCTCCTCTCCACTTCATCGACTGTCTCTCTTCACAACTCATTGTCTTCGTCACCACTAACATTATCCTTTTCATCTTAATCCTTGTCTCCAACTTCAACCTCTTTGGTATTCCTTCCTCATCCTTATCGCCAACAATGTCGTCCTCCTCCCCTCCTCCTCCCTCATCTGTTTCCTCATTATTCCACTCCTCGATCCCCTCCTTATCAATTACCAACCTCTTCGTCCCATCCCAATCCACCATCGCCAACTCCTCCATCTCATCCCCTTACTTCACATGGGACAACGTCTCCGACCATGTAATGCCTCGTCTACGCTGCAATCAACGCCTCAATCATTTAGATCACTCTCTTATTCAACCCATTCTCCATCGTCGACCGCTCTGTTTCCTCCCCTATCACATTCCTACATTTTCCACAATAATTTAAAATAAATTAAATTACGGGACAATTAAAGTTAAACAATAAATATCAAATTACTAGAAACCTATGTGTCTAGCTAAGAGACTCCAGACTATATGCACTACGCTAAACCAATAGTATGTCTGCATCTGCAAACCAAAACCACAAGGGAAACGCATGAGTGACAAAAGTCACCCAGTACGCATCTCAAGGAAAACCACAAAAAACAAAACTACAATCCATTTTCCTTTTAAATTCATTTCGCAAACCATTTCTCAAAACCTCGCAAACCAAACCCGCACCGACCAAAACCACAAACTAGGGCTCTACTAGCCCAAAGCCACAAGCAAAGGCCCTCAATGGCCAAAACCACACACAGTGAGTCGGGAAGCCTGGAGCCAGGCAACCTAACTCTGGCCACATGTAGTCCGCTGAGGAGCGACCACAGCGTTCTGCACTGCCACGGTGACGGCCACCCTGTGCAGGAGCGTTCACCATCCCCTGATTTCCCTCTCTTAGGAGCCAAAACCACACACAGTGAGTCAGGAAGCCTGGAGCCAGGCAACCTAACTCTGGCCACATGCAGTCCGCTGAGGAGCGACCACAGCATTCTGCACTGCCACGGTGACGGCCACCCTGTGCAGGAGCGTTCACCATCCCCTGATTTCCCTCTCTTAGGAGAACCCTCAAAAACCAACTCCTCCCTGGGAAGGCTGTCCTATCACTCAGGACTCTACCAGCTACGGGGCATGTGTTCCACCTGCACTGGCCACCACAGGGTATGCCTCCTCACGGCGTCCTCCATACACGGTGCTCAAGAAGGAATATCATACCTCCACGCTCGACAACATTCGAGCCTCAGTTCTCACAACGACAGCAAGAGTATCATACCTCTCTGTCATGCCACAAGACACTTCAACGCACAGACCACAACCCTAGTCTTGAGACGACAGTCAAAGAGTCTTATACCTCCAAGACTTGACGTCCCTCAGCCTCAGGTATCTTAGCCCCGACCTCAACCAGGGAGTCACGTCCGACTACCCGAGAATGTCGTTACATTCCCTGGTCCCAACGACATGGTCCCACACTGTCTCAGCCGGCACACAAAAAACTAGGAAAACATTTTCCAAAACAAGCCAACTATTCTTAAAATCCATTTTCCAAAACCATTTTCATATCTTTGAAAATTCTTCCAAAACCTCGGCAAAGCGACGTGTCAGGTGTCCTAGGGAACCACCGCTGACGGCCTACAATCCCATCTCAATGGGACAAAACACGACAATACAGAAAGCCCTCGGAAAACACATTATATAAGCACATTTGGGCCCAAAATCGGCATGTCGAAAAACAGGTCCGGTATGCTAAAAATCCTTGGTTCGATAGACCGATCTGGATTAGTCGACCGAATCAGGTCAATGGTCAACACTCAAACCAAATTCGGTATACCAAAACCGATTTGGTAGACCGAAATATCTGACTTCGGGCCACCATCCAAAATCTGACGACCGAATTTTGACCAGAGAACCAAACTGACAGAAAAACGGTATGTCGAACAGAATTGGTATACCGAAATCCACTGATTCGGTATGCCGTTTCCGTTTCGGTATGCCAAATTCTGCGAAACCAAAAAACGGCCAAAACCCTACCATCCGAAATAGCCACAACTGGAACCTCTGATCGGATCCCCTAAACAAGCACCAAAAATCTTGCATAAAACATAAGATGTAGACCCTCGAATCTACTCTAAATTCCAACAAACAAAACTAAAATTCATTCACTATGCATCGAGATATAAAATCGGAAAGACAAAAGGGTCAAAAGAACCCAAAATGCACCAACCATCATAAATGTCAATAAATTCGCCATAAATTCTCATAAAATCATAATAAATTCTAGGAAAGTAAATTTACCTAGATTCCATGCAATCTTAGTATTTTTTACCAATTTCATGCTCTCTATTACATGAGGTGGAAATGCGTACCTAAAAACGCCTCCGGCGATTTTCGGCCGATCCGCGGTGAACTCCGACGACCTCGACCACACCACGACCCAGGGACGTTCCACCCAAGCTCCACGCGCCACCCAAGCCACTACAGCCCTCTACTTCACTCCCTCAATCTCTCTCTCTCTCTCTCTCTCTCTCTCTCGACGCATAACAGGGGGAGGAAACAGGGGAGACGAGTGGAAGGAGAAGGGAAAAGGAGAAGGGGCGGAGAAGGAGGAGTGGGGAGGAAGGGAAACTGGGGAAGGGAGAAATGCGCGCAGGGGAGGAGAAGGAAAGAAGAAGAAAGAAGAAGAAGACGACGATGGGTGGCAGAGGAGTGCAGTGCGGCTTATAAAGTCTGCGCCCGTAATAGCTGGGAATGTGCTCACCTGCACATTTCAGCCACCGGCACACCGCAAAAGCAACCAACCACTCCGCCCAAACATGAGCCACAACCGACAGCCTACGAACACGGGCCCCACGTGGACCCCATGCGGACCCACACCCGGGCCCCACACGTACAGTGCCAAATCACGCACAGGGACACGTAAACAGAAGCCGACCCACGAGGCCCAAGCCCAAAAGCAGAGAACCACACAACGGGCTTCAGAACAGTAACACTCGTCCAAGAATAAAATTCATAAAATGTAAATAATTACAAAATAAATTTTACAGGTGTTATATCCCCAAACTCTACTCTCCAACGAAAGACAATTCCTTTCTTCGTCAGTCTTAGATGACCACCTACAAACCCTCATTGTTAATGAGAACGAAAGATCATGACGAACAAAAGAAATTAGGACAAACCTCACTAGAAACTTTATTTAATCAAGGTCGTTGATGAGAATAGACGATTGAAATTTTAAGTGCCTATAGGAACACCCTGAAGGCACATGCAAGTGCATTTTTGCGATTCAAAATATAAGTTTTACAACATGGACTGGACAAAGTAGTAACTTACAAAGCAAAGTTTAAACTTAAAAAAAACAACCAAGCCACAATCTAAGATAAAGGGCCGAGTCAGTCGATCTAGATATGGTAGTAGAAGTGGATGACCCCATAGAGTCACCTTCTGCACCACCAGTCCTATTTGCTAGAGCCATAGAAGGATTTGCTAGTGCAAGATTTACAAAGAAAAAAGTTTGTTTGTTTGTTTGTTGTTTACCTCGTTCGTTCTTGTATTGTTATTTTTATTTTAGCCTGGTTGTTAATTATTATTACAAACAAGTGAGAGGGGACAAATGCAAATTTTTCAATATAGGGATGTTTTTACACTTTTAAGAAAATTGTAGTTATACCAAACTTGTTGGGAAATTTAATTCAATGACACATTCAAGGGTGCACTTTAATGATAAGGACATCAACTAATTAAACTTTTGTCTAAGGACAAAGTTATCTTCTTCCACTTTTGTCCCTTTCTTCTTTTTCATTTTTCAATCTTACTCAATCTTCTTCAGTCAAACCCTATATTTTACAGCACACGTTTTGCCCAATCTTACCCATTGTCTTCCTCTACACCTTTTGCATATCATGATCTCCACCTCAACCTACAGCACATGTCCTCAATCGATAAGCCTCTTCATCATTTTTTTTATTTTGACAGCACACATCAATATGGGTTCATTTCATTTTGATCCCACACACTAAAAAAAGGAGTTTTCCAATTTTTGTTCTTCTTCCTAACAAAATGGCTTCATCTCATGCTTCTTTCCTATAAAACAGATTCAACTCATTGGTTCTTCTCCCTTATAAAATGAGTTCATCTCCGCTACAAAATGGGTTCATCTCATCTCATGCTACTTTCCTACAAAGTTAGTTCAACTCATGGGTTCTTCTCATGGCTCTCCAATGGATTCTCCTTTAGGTTATTTGAGAGTTTTGAGTTCTTTTCTTTAAAGGATAGCGAACATTTGTACCAACATTAGATTCTTATGATGTAGTGATGAATTTTTAGTGGATTTTGTAGGTTTTTGAGCAAAAAATGTGATCTATGAATTTTATGACATAAATTATGACTCTCATTAGTATAGTCTATTATCAATAATTTTATAAATTTTGTAACTCTATTTTATAAATTAATTTACTATGTGAAGTTTCTTGTGATACTAGGTATTACTATGGTGAAAGATACTTCAAAATTGATTGCTAGCTTTTTTAAATCAGATGGTAGAATAACTTACGTGAACAGAAATACAAGTTTAGAGATTCTAGTTGATTTTACTTGTTTAAAGTGAAAAGTATTGTCTTACAACACATTTCGCTTAGTTATTTAATTTCCAATGAGGAGAAATGTAGAAATCTTTTATTCTCTGATTTGGATGTTCAATATATGACTGAAATGACATTTGAACATGCACTACTTAATTGAAAAGTTTATGTAGAAGATGTAGTAAATTTGGATGGCTTAATAGAAAGAATCTCATACCCTTCTCAAGCAGCTACTTTTAAAAATGAAGATGATATGGTTGGTAAAGATTAAATATATGTTGAAAAGAGTCAACCAAAGAAAAAAGAAAAAATGATTGATCTTTGAGTAAACAAACTAAGCAATATTAGACAAGAATTCCTTAATGTAATAGCTTTTCGTTGTACCCTTTGTAGATATGCAATTAATTGGGGTTTCAATTACAAGTTTTTGAGAAGTGATCTTAAACAAGTTACTGCTAAATGTATTAAAGGAAAATTACTTGTGGAATATTCATGTTATACTAGTTTCAATGCATGGGACATTTGAAATCAAAAATTTTTACAAGGAACATACTTATGGCGAAGGTATTGTTATAATGGATCATCCTAGAGCATTCAAAATGTTGGTGGCTAATATTGTTAAAAGTAAGTTGAAAAGTTATTCTTTATATCGAGCTTGTGATTTAAAGAAAAATATAAGCAATAAATATTGTGTTGGAATTTTGTATCACAAGACTTAGCGAGGGAAAGAGTTTGCAATGCAACATATGTATAGTGAAGAGAAATACTCTTTTAACAAATTAAGATGGTATCGGAAAGCGATTTTGAAAACTAATCCGAGATCTTACTTTAATTTAGATTATGATAGTAAGAGTGGTAGATTCAAAAGAATGTTCTTATCATTTTATTCATCCATTGTTAGTTTTAAACTTAGTTGTAGACCTCTTTTATTTCTTGATGAAACATTTTTTTAAAACGAAATACCTTGATATCTTACTTGTTGCTATTGATGTTAATGGTAAGAATGAAATATTTCCATTGACATTTGAGATAGTGGATGTGGAAATAGATGCCAATTGGGATTGGTTTCTCAAGAATTTGAAAGAAATTGTTAATGCAAATAAACAAATTATGTTTGTTTCTGATAGATGTAAACGTTTAAATACTACAATACTAAGAAATTTTCGGAATTCCTACCTTTTTTATTGTTGGTGTCATTTGGAAGAGAATTTTAAAGCTACTGTTTTTCAAGGTCGTGATGCACTAACAAAGGAGAAGTATATGCAAACTATTATAAGTATAACCGTAACTTGTTATTTATCATTGAACAAATTTTTTTCATAATATATACAAACTACTGTGTTCTACACTAGACCGAGCAATTGTACTTCCTTGTTGACTCTAACATTTATATCTTTTTGGCAAAATGTTAATTAGGTTGTTGAAATTTTTTAAAGCATTTGCATACTCACGTAGAGAGGTTAATTTGAAAGACAATTATGATGAGTTGACATGGGAATCCCAACATATCAAGAAATTTGTTGATGCATCTGGCATACAACATTGGTCAAATGCATTGTTCAAACGTGAACATTATAGGATTACGTAACGCCTTGATCCCAAGCACACAACCAAAACATAGTATCAAGCATAATTACACTAATTACAGAAACATTAAATAACTGTAACTAAAGCTCACCTTCAGGATCACAATATGCGGCTAGAAGCTCCAACTCCTGCACCGGAACCTGGCTGCACATGGTCTGCACCTGAAAATCAACTAAACACGCGTGAGTGAGATCTAAGTCACCCAGTACGCGCCCCAAACATACAAACCACAAAATCTCGGCAAAACCGTATAAATCATTTGTTTTATTTTTTTTTTCAAAACTTGGTTTTCTTTTTGAAAAACCACTTTTCTTTTACTAGAAAATCATTTGGGGATTCAATCCCAAATCCATGCTTTTTAAAAAACCATGTTTCCTTTCTTTTCTCAAAAACATTTAGAAACTCATTCCAAAACCACATTCTCTTTCAAAACACACTTTTGCATTTTCTTTGAAAACTTTTGGAATTCATTTTCCAAAACATATCTTTTCGATACTTGGGATTTCTTCCCAAAATCACACTTTTCAAATTCACATTTCTGACCAGATCCAGCCTAAAACACAATGCCTCACGGACTCTAAACCAAATCATAAATATAGGCTGACATCTGGTAAAAACATCATCACTATTTCACTTCAGGATTTTAGGACTATTTCATCAGTCCAATCTTGACCAAAATTTCCAGTTTCTTTACTATTGTTACCATGAATAAAGAACATCCTTCTTTCATTTTCATCAGTCCGACATCCTTCCCCTACCTTCTTACACTGTTGTTCTGAAATTCCCCGTGCGGGATGTCACCACCCCGGTCAACCGGCCTCAATTACATTTTCATATGTACACGGAGATACGTCTCTGTCTGACGCCCCACCGGTGACCCGAACAACTAGGTCCAATGACCCAGGCTCAGCCTACATAGTCGGTGACCCGAACAACTAGGCTCAAAAACCTAGGCTCAGCCACACCGTCACGAGCTTGGTGACCCGAACAACTAGGTACAATGACCCAGGCTCAGCCTACACCGTCTCAAGCTCGGCAACCACATTATTAGTGTTCCATTTCAAAACTCTTTAAACTTTCTTTTCAAACCATTTTCCATTTCATTCTTTTCGTTGCAGGACTCTATCTCCTTGCAACACTTGACCCTCCACTAGGGGTCCCAACTCAAGCCATGAAAACCATGCTTAAAATCATAAATTGGGTCTCATGCCCAAAACCACACAAAATCATCCTTTTCATTCATTTATGGGATTAAAACCCAAAATTACGCCCAAATCTATTTATTTGGGTTCCACATTCCTCCATGTCATTACACGGGGGAAACATCATTAACACATACTCAACATACCATTAAAGCCATCTATCCTTCATTTAAATCCACATTTAAGCATACCAGGTTCAGGGCAAAAACGGTAGGCCGAATCTCCAGTTCGGCATACCGAAATTCCTTGTTTCGGTATACCGAAACCCCTTCGGTCGATCGGAGGATTTTGGTCTACCAAAACCTGGGATCTGGCCTAATCTACTAGGATTTCGGCATACCGAATTTCTCGCAGATAGAACACACTCCTGTTTCGGGCTGCAGAATTCGTCCCAAGTGGGAGTCCCTATCGGACCCCCCAAACATCCATCAAAAAATTTCATAAAATCATAGGGCGTAGACCCTTGAGTCTACTTCAAAATCCCTAAAATCATTCATGATTCCATCCATCACACAGTTCATACGAAAATCATAAGGGGAAGGGGCTCAAGAACGGCTACTGTAGCCTTCAACCCTAAAATTTCATTTCCCCCTCAAAAACCAATCCTAACTGCATGATACCTATATTCTCATGCTATATATCACATTCCCATTCATTTCATGATTTTTCCACAATTTTTCATGCATTTATCTCAATTTTCATGCAATTAACCCATTGTTAATGAAATGTTGAACGGAGGAAGGGAAAGGGGTCGCGTACCTAGCTCAGCCCTCCGACGACCCTCCCGCACTTTGGTGAACCTCCTCGCGCCCTGGCAAAGCCTCCTTTGCCGGTGGAACACACTAACGGCTCACACCACCTCCTCAGTTGCGCGTCGCCGTTCTTCCTCTCCCTTTTCCTCCTTGCGTCGCGGCTCCCCTCTTCCACGCGCCTCTGCCTCTCTTATCCCCTCCTCCTCCCGCACCACGCTAGCCGCCCATCGCGTCGGAGATGACAGCGAGGCACAAGTCGCTGGATGGTGGTGGCACGGGCTGAGTAGGGTGAAGGGGAAGAAGACGGGTGTGTGGTGAGCTCGTGAGTGCGAGAAGGAGAAAAGGAAGAAAGAGAAGAGAAAAGATCGAGTACGCAAATCGAGGCGACTGTGCATCCTCAAATCGGACTCCACATTGGTCCCAAATCACAAACAGATGCACAAAAAGCCAACCACCAACTCACACATCCAAAAACAACAGATTATCCATTAATAAACCATTTAAGCAAGATTACAATTAATTACATGGTTTACTAATAGAAATGGATAACCAGGTCCTGATGTCACAGATTATGTACTCAATTGTTATTGAATCTTACAATGCATGGATCTTTGAAGCCTGACATCTACCAATATGTGAGCTAACAGACCACATACGAGTATAACTATGGAATGTGCTAAAGAAAGAAGATTCAATTTAGCAAGTGGATGTCACACTTGTGGCTCAGTGTGGAGGGAAAGCTTGAAATCAATATTGTACACAGTCAATGTTTGAGATACGTTATATCCATACCATATTTCCTCATTGATGTTCATATTAATCCTACATGTCAAGTGAATCTAGAGTCTCAATATTGCTCTTGCAAAAAATGAAGAGTTTTTTGACTACTATGTTTTCATACATGCATCGCCATTCAATTTGTTGGTAAAAACATCTATGAAGACGACAAAATTAAGCCATTGGCGACTAAGTCTCGTATAGGTAGAAAAGAAAAGAGGTGAATTCCATCAAAGATTCGAGAGACCAAGCCAATTCAATGTTCAAGTTGCCATTTACTTGGTAATCATAATCTTAAAACATGTATTGCATTTAGTGAAGGATTGAATATTGTGTAATTAGCAAACTAGGTAATGGAGTTGATGTGTGTTTGTGCTTGAAGCTCGTCATTTACTGATATGTACAATTTTGTTATTATATTTGTAAACTTTTGGTTACATATTACAAATTTTACTACGTAAGTTTTCAAACTAGAGACCCCTTTTTGTTTGAAGTGCAAACTGCAATGAAATTGTAATGAAGTTTGCATTTTTTTGTGATGAAATTGTGAACGAATTTCCGATCTCTCGTACAACTACAAAGAGGCTTCACCACTACACCAAGTGATTACAGACAATATAAAATATGTTTATCTAGCTTATGTTTTCCAAAATTATAAATTGCACTTTATTAATGCAAAATTGACCTAATCTATTTTTCAAATTACTTCTTCATGAAATATAAATTATTATTTAAGAAGAAATCTTCAAGTTTATAAACTTGTTTCTCTTAAGTGTAAGTTTTGTATATTGAAAGCATAAAATATTTCATATTTTGTGTTCCAAATTCATGACTTCGATTATAAAATCTCATATTTGCAAACACAAATTACTTTGTTGACATATATAAATTTTTATTCGACGAAAAAGAAACTATTTAATAATGTAAATTAAAATCATCTAGTTTGAAAATTATTTATTCTCATTTGTAAGTTTCTTATTGGGAAAACATAAACTTCTTTGCATTTTCTGATGTTTATATTTCCAAATTTATGAATTGCACATCAGTAATGCAAAGTGACATGATCTATTTTTCAAATCACTTCTTTTTTAAAAACAAATTATTATTTAGGAAGAAGTCTTCTAGAATATAAACTTGTTTCTTCTAAATGTAAGTTTTATTTATTGAAAACATAAACTATTCGACATATTGTGTTCCAAATTCATGAATTCAATTATAAAAACTCATATGTGTAAACAAAAATTACTTTGTTGAAATATATAAATTTTTATTTGAATAAAAACAAACTATTTAGTAATATAAATTAAAATCATCTAGTCTGAAAACTATTTATTCTTATTTGTAAGTTTCTTATTGAGCAAACGTACACTTCAGTGTATTTCTGAAGTTTATATTTTCCAAATTTATGAATTACATGTCATTAATGTAAAGTGACATGATCTACTTTTCAAATTACTCCTTCTTGAAACACAAATTATTGTACAAGAAGAAGTCTTCATGTTTATAAGCTTGTTTCTCTAGAATTAAGTTTTACTTTTGTATATTGAAGGCGTAATGTATTGCACATTTTGTGTTCCAATTTCATGACTTCATTTATAAAAACTCAAATGTGCAAACACAAATTACTTTGTTAAAATATATAAACTTTTATTCCAAGAAAAACAAACTATTTAATAATGTAAATTAAAATAATCTAGTTTGCAAACTATTTATTCTCATTTGAATTTTCATTTGGGTTCTCGACTTTTTTATTTGATTTTCGATTACTGCTCGTGCGAAGCACAAAAAGCCAAACATATGAATCGATAAGGTCATGATGAGATGATGAATTTAAGAAAGGATATTCAACTCAAAAACACTAAAGGAAAAGCAAAATAACAAAGGATAAAGAAAACGAAGTCTCCACCTAGTTTATTGAATATAAAAGACGAGGAAAACTGTGCAAGAAGAATATGGTAAAGATAATGTGAATAAAAGTATATGAAGACACATAAGTCAATGTGGGCTAAGGAAAGGAGAAGGACTCCGGTTATGCATGAGGAAGTTGTTAGACACTCCTACAAATCAGTTTTTGTTGGCTAATGAATGCTTGCTTCTTAAGGTATGTCTAGATTAATGAATGCTTGCTCCTTAAGGTATGTCTAGATTAATGAATGCTTAATACCATAATGTCATTTTAAAAGTACTTAAAATATGCAGAGAGTAAGATCTGGATGTGAGAAAACTAAGATCAAAACAGATAAGGCATGCAAATGTGTGCTCTGATCTGCTGTCTGTTTTGAACCCAACGATCCAAGGTAATGGACCGTGATTATGGTCTACGACATTCATCCGCGGATGTTGTGTGCATTCTAGGTTTACATAGCAGACTGGCGAACATTTCATCACACATGTTGTGTCGAGTGGTGAAGAGAAAACAAATACGAATGGATGGATGCCCACATCCCAAGCATCTAAACCCTCCCCCACAGATGAACCTCACATGAAACCCTAGATATGGAGAGAAGAGGGAGGAGTTCTCTCTATACAATTGGAGTCTAAAACAGGGTTACA
>JAMKQA010104846.1:0-11364 GCA_024699735.1 Posidonia australis | reverse complement strand
GCCGCGGGCCTGTCGGTCTGGTTCGGCACGGCCCGCGGCCGTTTTTTGCGGGCCTGGGCCGGCCCGGCCCGTTTTCCATGTCTAGGTGTTGGTTAAGCCTAGGGGTGATGAGCCTCTAGTGTTTCAAGGCACTGAACTAAGACACTGAGAGGGCATACCCTGTGTTTATCATGAAAGAGGACAACTTGCCCAGGTGGGGTAGGTAGCTTTCCCAAGTGCGGTTAGCTTATGAGAGTCCTATAGGTGACAGGACAAGGAAACAGGTAGACTCTTTCACAGGGTGGTTGTCCATGGCAGTGCAAACTTCATGGTAGCACCTAGGTAGACTGTTTGTGGCCAGTATTGGCTACTTAGAGCTGAATAGCACAACATGTTGTTTTACTTATGGTTTTACTGAATCTTGGTTCAGAAAATCAGGCTTTGACCTAGAGGAGGTTGTAGTATGCGCCTATTGTGGGGTAGTGTTTTGGAGCAGTGGCTTTGTAGTTTTGGTCTAAAGTAGACCGTGATTCTAGAGATAAGGCTTTGTGCTTGTTTTTTGTGTTTTCGTATGTTACTGTGGTGGGTGATCTGGATACCATAGAGAGTGTTCAGACATCATGGATTGTTTGATTTGCATAGAGTATGTGTGGGATGAGGTTGTTGTTGAAAAATCTTACATTTATTTTGATGATAACAATTTTGTTGTGTTTAAGCACAGGAGGCTATAAAAGGTCATATGAAGAAAGCAAATACTAAATTGTAAAACAATCATATATGTAAGTGTTATGAGATGTAAAATCACATATTTGTATTCATGAGCTATAAAAACAATGTACTGATGTGTAAACGAAGATTATACAAGAAAGGATATATAAGTTTAAAGTCACATGTAAATCGGCATACCAAATATTTTCGGAATACCGAATCAGGAGATAACGGAACATCAGATGGCACACCGTAATTCAAAGAACAAAGGAAGTTAAAAGCAAAAATGGCATACCGAATATTTTCGGAATTCCGAATCAGGAGAGAACGGCACATCAGACGGCATACCGAAATTCAAGGAACAAAAGAAGCTGAAAGCAAAATCGGCACATCGAAAAATTTTGGAATACCGAATTAACCCGACCGTTACATATTTCGGTTGACCGATTGAATTTCGGTATACCGAATCTTATGTCAGTAAGCAAAAGATTTACTAGTCATTAGTCACACTTAAAGGCAAGCCTAACACTATAAATTAAGGTCCATATGCACCTCACGAACCACTGAATTTTATTGAGCTATCATACTTCTAGTGTTTCAAGTGAGTGAGTCAAAATTCCATTCATACTTCGCTTCAAGTCACATTGAGCTTCAACTCCCATTCTGACAAAGCTTGACAAGCAAGGGAGAGATCACAAGTTGTGCAAGGGTTACTCTCACCATCAAGTTGCTTTGAGTAATTCACCAGGAAGGAGAAGAAAATTGCTATTTGAGGCAACAAGCAAGATAAATTAGTTGCTTGTAAATTATAGTTATTGAATAAAAAGGTTAAGTCTCAAGTGGGGAACTTGAGGAGTGGACTAAGCCGAGGTTGGCTGAACCACTATAAATTCTCTGAGTACTTATGGTTGAATGTTTATGTGATTGATTTTTATCTTCTTAAATTTACATATCAAAGTTAAAACTTAACAAAAATCAGAGATTATCTATTCACCCCCCTCTAGAGAAGCCTTAATATCCAACAGTTGTGTGTTTTGGCATGGTTTTGGACTTGATTTGGCAAGAATGACCATCTCGAATTTGTATAAAGGAATTTTTAAAGAGCATGTATATGATTTTAAAAAGGAAAAGAGAAAAAAGGTTTTAAAGGCATAGTTTTTGATGTTTTGCTGATTACTGGGCAATGGAGCGTTGCCCTGTTGTGCTGTTGCGACATCCCGATGGGATGCCTGGGTCTCGTTGCCTTCAACGTTGTTTGTCAAGTTGTTTAGGTAGGGTGTGTGTTAGGTAACCATTTTGAGTGGTCAGTCATGTGTACTTTTGATTTATGTTGTCGCAGGTGCAAGATAGGAATTGGTTATGAACTAATGCACATAGGAGGAGTCATGCTTCCATACATTAGGGATTTTGATGAGTTTATAGTTTAGTTTTATTTCAGTTATGTATTTTATACCGAGTGTACTTAGACATAATTGCATATTTAGTGTAATTGTTAGAGAATAATAATAAAATAAAAATTATAGCTAGGTTGAGTGGTTGTAACTTGGGAATCGTTACTCATATCCTTTCTGCCTCGAACAATACCCCTCTCATCCTCCTCCACTCCCAACTCCTACCCCGGCCACCTTCCTCTCCATCCTTTTCCTTCACTATTCACCCGACTCCAACCCCACATCTGCCTCTCATTCTGTTCCTCCTCCACTTAGCCTTCGACCACATCACTCCCTTCCTCCTTCTCTGCACCCCTTCTCCTCCTCTGACCATGCCACTGCCCCACCTCCCCTTCCTCCTCCCTCGAGCTCTCCTATGTACCAGCGGCCTCTCCCGTGTATCGTGTTGTCTGCCACCTCCATTGCCTTCTCGCCCCTCTCCCTCTTCCTCATTCCCTTCAATCGTTAGATGTATCTAATGGCTGATGTCGCTTGCCTACAGGAATATTTCCTGTAGTCACCTACACGAAAATCAGATCCTTCCTTCTTCTTCTTTTTGCTACAAGCACGATCTTGGATCTCCTGGGTTGTTGGTTTTGCGAGTTTAGGTGTCGGACACGATGAATGCACCATCAACTTAGGTATCATTTGGCTACAATTCTAGAAAGATGATTCTTTCGAAATCGAATATTGTCCAAAATCGTTGTCAAACGATATTTGATATGACAGATTATGCACATAAGTCAAGACAAAATTTATTATAAGAGAATACTTTATTCGAGAATCCAACTTTAGATTAATTACGAGAGAAACTATCTTTTATTCCATTTTTTACACTAAAATCAATGTCATAATCCTACATCTAAATAGATCAATATTCTTTAGATTTTATACTTATAATATTGTAACTATTTTATCTTAACTTACGTACACAAAATCAAGATTTTACATCCAAAATCGTAAGAAGCCTCAGAAATATCTTTTTAAATAAGTCATGATCTCAACCATAAGGACAAGATTGACATCATGGGTGTCGCACCCTAAAGTTATTGTACGTAGAAACATCATTTTAAACGGGTCATGGTCTCAACCATTAGGACAAGATTGACATCGTCAATATCGCACTCTGAAGTTGTTGTACGTAGATCTTCTTGTGTAATTATACAATCATACGTGACAACAAATTTCTACACGGTCATGGTGTTCCCCTGCACATACGTTTGATCTACCAAGCTTTTACGCGGTCGTCCAACAAATTTTGATTGCTTAGGTATCAACGAGATAGGGACGTTCCCCAATTGTTGTCTACCTGACCAACAACGTTGACCATTAGGACGATGCTCGTGTAGGTGCAAACTATAATTTTTATTTTTATTTTTTGTTATCGGTTTAGGTGTTTAATTTTTTTACATACTCTTAAATTCGAACCTGAGAGACGTGACGAGTTTCAACTTCTCCAAGCCACTGTGACAATGAGACATTGTCTTATAACTTCAAAAATGATGTTGGTCGTGGGTACTTGCTGGTTTTCACGTTCCACGAAATTTGCCTGAAGACTCTGTGCATTCGTCAAGCATTGTGAGGTGTTGCACTTTGAATTCACGTTCCACCGATTATGAATTATATTGTACAATTGAATGTGTGTCATCTAATACAATTCTATAGTTATGGGATTATTATGTACAGTGTAGAGACAGAAGTTTCAAATGAGTACAATCAAACTAAGAAGTGTCTCTCAATCTCATCATGTCATTTTTTTAATGTATAAAGAGTAAATTACATCTCAATCCTAGTCTCACCGTTTGTTTTTAAAGTTACATGATCTTCACATGACCAGACTCAATTCACCCAACTCTTTGTGTGGCACCATAACCTTTAAATATAAAGCTTGTTTGGTGGTAGGACTTCGGTATGGTATCCAAGCAAGTGTGTCCGTTATTAGGGTAGCAGTGGATGTCCGAGCATGCTGCATACTCTCTGAAGTGATCACCAACATGGTGAATGATATTCCATGAGGTTGCAATGGCGATTGCAACAACTTTTTTTTTTGGAAACGATAATTGTATTTCTTTCTATATCATCAAAAATTACAAACCCAGTAAGTCAATATTATAAAGTCCATATGAATATAACAAAAATTCACCGTCACACAGCAGGTGACTATGAAGCACAAAAAATGGGAAGTCGAGGTGTTGATGAAAAATAAGACAATCAACACAGAAAGCTGGATCCACCAGCCCCAAAAAATTTTCACTGTAAGAACCTGTGAGATACAAGTAAAATATTTAACCAGAGGTTAGAAATGCCCAAGAATTGATGGGGTGCCAATGGCCATCTCACTGTCAGGAGCCAAGACCTGCTCCCCCTCGCTGCTCTGTCTAAAAGCAGACACAGTCAGAAGATTTTCAGCCTTCTCAAAGCCTGTAGCCAAAGAATCTACCCAACAATGAAACATAGCAATAATGTCATTCAAAATCATAGACAAAGTTCTATTGAAATTCCTGAAAATTCTATTATTTCTCTCTTGCCAAACAAACCAAAGAACAACAAGTACCAGACTGTGTGCACCAGCTAGGGTGACAGCCAATTTAAAGGCAGGGGGAATAGCAATTAAGTCCTCTATTGAATTAAAGGCTGGGTGCATGTATTCATTGGTAAGTGAGTGCCAAATTAACTGCACAAAGGGGCAGAATAAAAACAGATGCTGCACAGTTTCAAAAGAGGAACAAAAAACACATGCATCATTCCCCAGCCAGCCCTTCTTCAAAAGATTCTCTTTAGTAAGTATTCGATTATATAATACAAGCCATGCAAATAATTTGATTTTTAAAGGCACCCAACAATCCCAAACTTCATGTAAAGACTTAAAACGAAGACCACCATCATTTATCACCTCATAGCATGATTTTACTGTGAAAGAATTATGAGTGGGTAACCAAATCAGGTTGTCATGAGCATTAATAATACTGACACTGCTGAGAATAGAATGCCAAGTATTTATTTGTTCATTCACTGCCATTGCTCCTCCTAGCAAAGATAAATTACCAAACAAAGCATTGGGATCCTCGGTATAGGCTTGTAATACTTTAGAAACAGAAGCCTTTTTATGCCTGGCTGCATTATATAAGTCAGGTAAGACATTTTTAAGTTTGGCTCCTTGCCACCATTTATTTTCCCAAAATAAAGTGTTTCTTCCATTTTGTACTTGGAAGGCAGAGAAGCTATTGATAACATCAAAACTCTTCATAAGTTGTTGCCATAAGGGGGATGCTCTCCTATTTGAAAAGTTTAAAATAGCTCCAAAGCCATTCCTGGAACAATACTTTGCAATTACTACCTCTTTCCACTTGAGTGAAGTAGTGTCAGACAATAATTGCCAAAGCAGTTTACATTTTAAAGCCAAATTAAAATCGACCAAATTAATAATACCCCAGCCCTGTTGGAAATTGCTAATTGTAGTCCAACACGTGACATTTGTTTTATCAAATTTTGAGTGTTTACAATTCGTTTATCGTTGCGTTCTCATAAAATGACAAGTCATTGTTCTTCTCCTCTGTCCAACCTCTTTCTTATGTTCTACCAGCGTCATCGACCACCACCCATCGTTCCTACACCCATTCCTCTTCCTATTCCACCAACCTACCACCATGCTTCCATCCATACATCTGTATCCTCTCCTCTCCTTTCTTTCTTCTTCTTTCATGTTTCTTCTGTCATTTCTTTTCTTCCTTGTTCCATCTCCTTCTTCAGCACATCTTGGACGAAAATTAGAAGCTAATAACCACCAAAGTCCTACACTTCTAAGCACCTTCCTCCCCTGTTCCACCCAATATAAGGTCCATTCCTGGGAATGAAGCCATTTGTGGGATTTTGGGGGTGGTGAGAGGAAGAATTTGATGACGTGAAGTTAGAGTGAGACTTTCGATAGTTTGAGATCAAGGAAGAGGGTTTGGATAGCACTAGTAGGCGTGTTACATGCAACATTGCTCTTTTTCACTTTTTAGGTGTGTGATAAAAACAAACTCAAATATAAGTATGAAACATCCTTCTCATATTTCCCATATCTCTGATAAAATAAAAGAGCTCAATAAATTATAGGAGGCTATGAGCAGTGATACAAGTGGTAGAGTCATGAGGGAAAATGTAGTTAATGTGGCAAAGACCATGTCATAAGGTTTAATCATAAACCTTAATCAATCCAAAAGAAACCCTCTTACACCATCATCAGAAAGTCTTGTAAGAGCTATGTTTGTTTATTTGTCATGCATGTGAGATAATCAAAACTTGATTCCCTAAACCAAGTTTTTCATGGATACAAATTTAGTTGCTAAAGACTTGCTTTGATAGATATCTCTAAAACAATAATGCAAATGATTACTGGTTGTTTTATATTAAGGATTAATATGGCAAAAACGGATGTTCGTTCGTATACAATGTTATTTTTTTTTTTTTGAAATCGGTAATCTATTTTTTTTTATATATTCCAAAAGCAAAACACATATAAAGTCCAAGTACTGAGAATATTAAAGTTTCACAGCTCCACTAGTAAGGAGCAAGGAGCCAAAGTATTGAGGCCTAAAAAAAATATTACAGAACGAAAAGAGAGTATCAGAGTAAATAATTAACAGTGGCCAATAAAAAATTGGCCAGTCAAAGGAGATTATCGTCCACAAGAGTAAGAGTGGACACATTTTCATCCCCAGCATGTTGCTCAGAGTTTGCAATCTTGCTGGTCATTATTTGTAGTCATAGGGTTAATTCCCATATCCTTGTTCTGCTGAACAGACGAAATGGAATGCAGAATCTCATTTTTTCAAATTCGAAATGCCACAATATCTCTTCTTCGGTGGACCGACGAATCCGAGATGGAGTCGTCGGAACAGAAACAACATCCGCCAGAGATAAATCACAAGTATAATCAAGAAACAATATGCCAACAAATTCCAGATCAATATGCAAATGAAGGGGTAAGAAAGTGTTATAACAGAGGTTATACCTTCTAGTAGTATATCTGGCGAGAGAAGACCAACATCGGCAAGAGGCCGATCCCATCGTTCATATACAATGTTTGCAGTTGATCGATCTCAATTGATCATGACTAGGTACATCAAATCTTCAATCTCATGGATCTCATCTCAACATGTCAATGTATGGTCGTTACATGCTAGGTCATTGTTAGAATTTTTTGGTTTTCTTGTTATAATCATACAGTCTTTCTCCTATATTAGTTGTAACCTTTGGATTATAGTAGTTTGGTGTTCTAGACCCTACCTCCATGTTGATATCAAAAAAATTTATGTTAGACTATTACTTTTGTCAATGTAACTCGAAACATTTAAAAGGAAGTCATATAAGCTATGTTTAGAAATTGCTTTTGCTTGTTACTGTGAATTGTCATAAACACAAGAACATATTATGTTGGGTTTCTCTCCACATGGAGGATGGCTTATTACAGTATTTTATTATTTTACAGGAACCTTGGCATAATTTACTCACATAACCCTATTAGGGCTTATGGAGGAGAAAAGAATGAAAACAATTTTTGCAAGAGAGAAAACGACGGCTGTAATTTTCCGTCCACCTCTCTCCTTGTTGCACCACCTTGATCATAGGACCAATCAAACGGGCATTCGTGGTCGGATCGAGCTGAAATTTTGACAGCAAGCTCATGAATTGATATTTTTCATATTAGATGGTTAAATCGAGGATCAGAACAGTGGAAAAGGCAGATTTGAAGAAGGTTTCAGAAGGATTTCGTATGTGTAGGTAAAATGTCAGTTTTAGGGGTGAAACAAAGTCCGTTTTGGCTGAAATTTTTTCAGTGGTTTAAGGATTCGTGGAGCTTCATTCTTGCCAAGTTTCGTGATTTTTGGAGAAACACAGTGACAGCAGAACTTTTTGAAACGTGAACAGTCGGATTGGGTAAATCTATGTGCCTCTTGTTTGTGTTATTGTTTTGTGCCATTGATTGTTGATGTTAATGAATGTGTGATTCCTCTAGTTGATTACTACAGAAGACCTTGTGTATCCACATTTGATTATAGTAGAAGATTTGAGGGTGGACTGACAGGTCCTGTGGTTTTTTCTTCCTCACATCGGGGAAGTTTTTCACGTAAAAAGTTTGGTGCGTTTTGCTTGTGATTTGTTTGTTTTCTACATTTGATTTCACCATCGAGAAGTTACTTGCCAGCCTCATTTAGGTTCTTCTTACCCCAACAAGTGGCGCCCACCATGGGGTAAGGGGCAAGGTTCAGTTCCTTGTGGTGAAATGGAAATAAATACAAGTAGAATGATTTCACTGAATGGCACAAATTATCAAGCTTGGAAGGGGAAGATGAAAGATACTCTTTATGTAAAAGAATATTATAGGCCTGTGTTTAATGCAGATAAGCCAGAAAATAAATCTGAGGATGAGTGGACAATACTTCATCTCCAGGCATGCAGTTTCATTGGACAGTGGGTTGATGACAATGTGTTGAATCACATCAGTGATAAGACGAATGCAGGTAATTATGGCAGAAGTTAGAGGTGCTATATGTTCGGAAAGAGGACACCAACAAGATGTTTCTTATCAAACAGTTGATGCATTTGAGATACCGAGATGGCATCCTTGTGGCAGATCATGTGAACGCATTTCAAGGAATTATAAATCAGTTGTCTTCGATGGACATTGTATTTGATGATGAAGTGAGAGCCTTATTGCTTCTAGGGTCATTACGAGATACATGGGAGACCTTGAAGGTCACACTCTGCAACGCAGCTCTTGATGGTATAGTCACTTGGAATTATGTAAAGACTAAGGTGATAAATGAAGAATCCAGAATAATTGCAGATGGTTCCTCCTCCCACTCTAATGTACTAGTTACAGAGTCACAGGGGAAAATTCAGAGCAGAGGTCCTAAAGGTTCTGAAAAGGGTAGAAGCAAGTCTAAGGATAAGTAACAATGAGAAGGGTCACACCAAGAAATTCTGTCGGAAACTGAAGAGAGAAAACAAGAAAAAGAAGAAGTCACAACAGCAAGACAATGACAGTGACGATGAAGGGAGAATTTCTTCAGCTGTTGAAGAATTGCTTGTTGTTTGTGATGATGATTCTGTTAATTTTGTAGGTGATGATGAGACAGCATGGGTGTCAGATAGTGGAGCTACCATTCATGCCACATCTTAGAGAGATTTCTTCACTTCTTACACTCTAGGCAATTTTGGAGTTGTATAGATGGACAACAACAATAGAGCAAAGATTGTTGGCAAAGGAGATGTACATTTAGAGACCACAAATGACACCAGGTTAATCCTCAAATCAGTCATACATGTTGAGAGTTTGAGACTCAACATCATTTCAGTCGGGAAGCTTGATGATGAAGGGTATTTGAGCAGTTTTGGAGATGGACAATACAAGTTCACCAAAGGAAGCATGATTGTGGTGAGAGGTAAAAAGTTATCTCATTTTGTACTATATTCATGCTAAGCTCTCTTGTATTTCTGTTAATGCATTAGAAAATGAAGATCGAAGTGTATTGTGGCATAAGAGACTCGGTCACATGAGTGAGAAAGGGATGACAACGCTTTTGAAGAAGAATCTCCTGTCAAAGTTAAAAGGTGTACATTTGAAGAATTGTACAAATTATTTGGCAGGGAAGTAGTACCGAATTGTCTTCAAGAGCCAGCCTCCTTCCAGGAAGTTAGAGATGTTAGAGCTGATCCACTCTGATGTATATAGACCGATGAAGGTAATGACACATGGTGGAGCTCGATGTTTTTTTTAATCTTAAAAGAATTTATAGAGTGCAGCTTGTGAGAAACAATTGAGCTCTCATGTTTTCCTACTTCGTTTGTTTCATGAAACTTAGGAACATAATATGCCCACAAATGGTAGTTTCATTAATAACAGGATGGTATTTTTTTTTTAGTTTTTGCATAACTAGGTAATCCTCAAGTCCCTCTTTGGATTCAAGAATAACACTTGGAATAACTTCAAAATAGGAATTACTATTCCATTTAGTTGTATAAAAATCGAAGTAAATTTTTAATAATAATTTCTATTCTGGTTTACATATTTCAGAATAATTATTCCACGGGAAGGGTATAATGAAGTTATTCCGTTAATTTATTCTGATACATGTATATATACAGTATGTTTATTTTTTTTGTTTAAAAATTAATACATATATAATATGATGTATACATGCTTTAAAGTAAATATATATCTTGATAATCAAGTGTATTATTATTAATCTACAAGGTTTTCACTTATTCTAATACTTATTTTGATACTTATTCCACTTTAAACCTAAACCATAATATCTCCTTATACATACTTATTCACTTTTAAAAGAAAATCACGTCATAACTGAATAACAATATTATCAGAATACTAATACTACTTTTCACTTATTCTTATTTTTTTATTCTAAACCCAAAGCAAGGCTAAACCCCTCTATCCTTCTATTTAGTGTCAATTTCACTATTAAAGTTTTTCATTACTTTGATGTACCAGATTAATATCAAAGGACATATTTTTCCTTCATGTTGTTTTCTTATATCATAAGATTATAAACATAAATGACAAGGTTTAAATCGGTAGTTAAACATACAAGCTACGAAAAAGTAAAAATATATTGAGACAATGCAAGTGTACAGCTTTATAACTTACATAGTGTAGACATCCCGATTTTGAGGTGACTCATAGATAAGCTTTTCAGATGTTGCTTTGGATGTGGCAAACCTAATCCTATTAGTTAAACCAAATCAAAACCTATAATAGGCCCACGACCCAATTAGAAATCCAGACAAGTAGAGGAGAGCACCTACCTACCACACCTACCTGGCACACCTACCTGGCACACCTACCTGACACACTTAGCTAGCACACCTACCTGGCGCACATATCTGGCGCACATACCTGGCGCCCAGCCATTTCTCAGGCAATTGCTTTCCCAGGAGTTACCCTTGAAAAATCCCTATATATAGACCACCTATAGGCAGCCATTTAGGGTTAGAGACACACATAGCTACAGCCAGCCTTCTCCAGAATTCTGCAACTATTCACTTGAGCTCTCAAGCTTTTCCTTACATCCAGAGATATTCTCAGCCCTTCTAAAGCATCAAGGAGCTTATTATCTTGGATCTTTTTTTGAAGGAACATCTTAGATAAGGTAGGCCCTTCCCACTTTTCCTTTAAGTTCTTATTCTTGTGCATTGGAATAAAGCATGCTAGAAATTCCACATATGGTCTGATTTTTCTGTG
>JAMKQA010104843.1:0-10174 GCA_024699735.1 Posidonia australis | reverse complement strand
CAAATGGGTCTCTATTTATAGGGATCTATGAGAGGGGTAACTCATGGAAGCTGGAGGGCCTCGTAGACGAAGAGGCTCGAATATTCTCTAGCACATTCGTTGGCAAAGGTAACAGCCGGAAGATGGAAGGTCAACAGTCGCAGTCTGGAAACGGCTGGGCGCCTGCTTGGTGCGCCACCTTGGTGCGCCAACTTGGTGTGCCACCTTGGTGCGCCCAGCTACCTCACAGATTTTTGGGCTCTGGCTTGCTAATAGGCTTGGGGCTATGTTTAATGGCTGATCACATCCAAAGCAACATAAGGATACTCATTTCCAGGTTACCTAAAAATCGGGGTGTCTACAGGGCCCAAGTGGGCTCAATCTGGGTTTAGTGGGCTTAAGTGGGCCTTCATGGGCCCAATTGGGTTTTCATGAATTAAATGGCGTAATGAGGGTTTGTGGGCCCAAATGGGCTCAACCATGGTTCAAGCTCAGTCACCAGATCCTCATCCTGCAAAATTGGAAATTTGGGGTGTCTACACTCTTACATATCCATTATTATTAGACTAGCCTTAAGTCCTTATCTCCCATTTTGGCATCAATTGACTGCAGATATCTCTATGCTAGGCTATGCAACCCCAACAAAGTGACCACATTAAGATGGAAAGCCAACTTAGCTGGTCTGTCTCCAATCTCAGTCGTAAATGACATAGAGATAAAGGAGAATGAACTTCCTGAGTCGAATAAAACCCTATCCATATGGTCAGCTACTAGAAAAGAACTTAATATTATCACATCATAACCACAAACCATAATTATTACAAAGAATAGTACTAGATACATAACAACATATGGAGTAAAAAGTCCTTATTACATATTTATCATTGCTCCTTACCCTCTACAACATCCCCTGAAAGACCTGCATTAGGAGTAGATATAGCAAACACTCGTCCCTTGGTTGATTGACGAGGTGCGTCTCTAGCTAGCTTCAGAGGATCAGGGCAACTCCACTGAATATGCACAGTCTTTCCACAATTGTAGCATACACACTATCCAGACTCTGTTGCCGGTGTGTACATTATGACGTTATGTGCCCGTTCTATCCACAGAAGAAACAAGATCTTCCTCCTGAGCCACTGTTCAAACCAGCCTGACTGTATCCAGAACTCTCTTTTCCTACAACATTACATCCTTCCTCAATAGCTGAATTAGAGTGCTCCTTCCTTTTCTTTCTAGAACTCCCAAAGCTTGACATCCTAGAAGTAGAAGATCATGGAGCGAACATTTTTCCCTTTCCCTTGGGATGGTCTTCCAAGAACAGCCTGAGCTCATCCATTTATTGGGTTACCAATTCCGCTGCACATCTACCAAGGTCTGGCACTGGTAGCCTAGGGCCTTCTATCTAAGTGATGAGTTCAATCTTTCCATGAATCCCTCGGCTCTATGCTTCTTTATATCAAATGTCTACGCAAACTGCTCCAATAAGGTGAAGGTTGCCTTGTATTCCACCATTGTCATGCTATCTTGCTTCAGGTTCCAAAACTCTCTATCCAGTCTATCTCTCTCATGCTCTAGGGAATACTTTTCATAGAACACATCCCAGAAATTATCCCATGAGATCATCAATAGGTCGGAGTTTGGAAACATCATGTGGCACGTGACTCTCCATCATTGGTTAGTGTTGCCCTTGAACTGGAAAGTAGCTAGCTGACCCATTTCTCTACTAGGTACTCCATGCCTTCCAGAATTTTTTCCACCTCCAATAACCACGTCTCACATTCTTCTAGCTTGCCTCGACCATTAAAGGTCAACATGCTTAACCGACGAAATTGTTTGAGCCATAGATCCCCCTTTGTTTTGTCTATAATGCCTCCACCAAGGGACTAAACAATCCCCAGCATTATATCACACAACTCCCACTGCATACTTCTCCATCCACTCTCCTCTTCCACACCAGAGCTGAATGCGGGAGTCCTACCCCTACCTCTGCCTTTGAGTGCCATCCTGCTACCACCACAAAACTTATAACAGATCAGGTACAAATTCTTTACGTTGTACAGTCCTATGGAGCTACTAGACTAGATACTCCTAAGCTGGTGCACTTAGTGTAACCTGGCTCTGATACCAGTTTGTCACGCTCCATTGTGCTACATACTAGTATCAATACTACCCAAACCATTTATTCAATAGATAACTATATAAAAACTAAGTTCAACAAAGAAACTAAATAGTAAAGCCTACCACTACTTAGGACCGTGTATGCGGCTAAGTGGCTCTAAACAATATGCATTTGGATTGCACTTCTAATTTGCACCATGAAATAAAAAACAAAACAAAAATGTGTAAATAACATCAAAGTCACCTAGTACATGTCCACTCAAAGATCGCGATGAAAACCACGAGAAACACACAAATCACAACTATCCAAAACTGATTTAGAAGGAAATTCAAATCCACGAAACTTAATCACAATTTTTTGAAAATCTACTTGCAAACCATGCTTTTTTAAAATCATAATCGTTTTCCTTTGAAATCATATGCACTATTCAAATCCTTGTCTAAAATCATCTCAGAAGACTACACGCAATACAAGCAAAACTTGTCGCATCATGCTGGTCACAGGTGACCAACCAGCCACAAGCAGTTGATGAAGACCTCAGCTTCTCTCAACTGCATTACCACAGTGAACTACCCCATGTAGGAATCCAACCACCCTAGTCACAACCTGACTATATCACATATATCTCATACACACAAGGTGCATCATTCGACACCCCTTAGTGCCCAAGCACCTAGGGACTCGAACCTTGGACCCAACCAACAACAAAAATAAGGATAATCCAAGTCCTCGACGTAAGACCCTGTAGTACGACCACAACGATCACGAGCCTCCATCCTCAAAATCAAGCTCAAAAACAACGGAAAACATTTTCAAACATATGCATTTCCTTTTCAAAATCATTTTTCCAAAATCATTTTTCATCACAGCAATCATTTTCAGAAATCCAAACTACAATTAAATACTAGGATTTTTACTAAAAATAGGGTCTGTCAAAATTGCAATACCAACCCATGAGACTTCCACGTGACCCACGAGTTGAGTTTTTATAGACTGTCCAAAAACCCTAAAGCACGTCGCTAGGAATCACTTGGAATGGGAGCTTCCAGCGGACCCATTTCTTGCTCTCTAAAAATCACACAAAATACACAAAATTGAAGGGCTCTAAGTCTCTTATCATTTGGGACAAAAATAACTAAAAATTGATTTGTAAAACTTGAGTTATGAAAATCTGTGACATCTGAGCCTGATTATCCATTTTTACTTATAAACCATGTAAATAATTGTAATATTGCATAAATGGTTTATTAATGGATAATCTGTTGTTTCTTAGATGTGTGAGCTTGTGGTTGGCTTTCTGTGCACCTGCTTGTGATTTGGGACCAAAGTGGGGTCCAGTCTGAGGATGCACAGTTGCCTTAGTTTGCGTGCCTATCTTTTCTTCATCTCTTCCTTTCTTTTCTCTCTTTCTCTCTCTCTCTCTCTCTCTCTCTCTCTCTCTTTTCTCTCCCCACGGGCATACGTCTTCTTCTTCTTTTTTCTCCTCACCCTCATCCACACCCGTGCCACCAATGACACCGCCCGTGCTCCGCCGTCCCCTCCGACGGGATGGATGGCTGGCAACTTGCGGGAGGAGGAGGCGATATAGAGAGGAGAGGAGATCGAGTGGAGGAGGAGGCTATGAAGGGGAGACGAGCTGGGAAGAAGAGAAGAGGAAGAAAGAGCGTCCACGGGAGACCGAGGCTTCGTTGGGCCGCGAGGAGGCTCGCCGGAGCGCGGGAGCATCGTCGGGGTGCCATCAGAGGTACGCAACCCCATTCCTACCTCGTTTCCATGCTTTCAATTGGACATGCCTAACGCATGAAAAAAAATCGAGATAAATGTATGAAAAATTGTAAAAAACTAGTAGGAATGATGGAAATGTGATAAATGATATGAATGTGTAAAGATCATGCCAGGTTGTATGAATTTCGTAGGTTTTTGGTAGGAAATGTCTTAAGTATTTTAAGGTTTGACTCTAAACATGTTCTCTTTGAGAATTTATAACTCCTTGTATGGTTAGTGAAATCATGAATGGTTTGAGGGGTTTTGAAGTAGACTCAAGGGTCTACACCACATGATTTACTCGTATTTAGTGATGTGTGTTTGGAGGGTCCAATAGAGACTTTCACTTTGGGCAATTTCCGCCGCTCGGAACAGGGGAGTGCCCTAGTTGTGGGGATTTCGGTATGCCGAATTGAATTAGGTATGCTGAAATCCTGACAGATTAAGCCAGGATACCTGGTTTGGGTAGACCGAAATCATCTGGTCGACCGAATCAGGGACTTTTAGTATACCAAACATGGTTTTGGTCTACCGATTTTGTCCTGACTCTGATATGCATAAAAATGAATATAAATGAAGGATAAATGGTTCTAAGGGTCTGTTAAGCATATGTTAATGATGTTTTTCCCCATGTAAATGACATGGAAGAATATGGAACCCAAATAAGTGGATTTTGGTATGGTTTGGGTTTTACACCCTATAAACGAATAAAATGGTTGATTGTGAGTGGTTTTGGGCATGAGACCCAATTTATGATTTTGAAAGCATGATTTTAAATGATTTGAGTTGAGACCCTCAAAAGGGTCAAGTATTGCATGGAAACAGATTCCTGCAATGAAAAAGGTTTTGAAAAGAAAAGCTTAAAGAGTTTTGAAATGAAACACTAATAATGTGTTAAGGAACCACAGGGGTTGGTGTCGACAACGTGGTAGGAGTATGAGACTCCAATGAAACCTATTGCCAGACACGACTGTGGTTGCCGAGCTTGAGACGGTGTAGGTTGAGCTTAGGTCGTTGTACCTAGTTGTTCGGGTCACTGAGCTCGTGACGGTGTAGGCTGAGCCTGGGTTATTGAACCTAGTTGTTCACGTCACCGACGGTGTAGGCTGAACCTGGGTCGTTGTACCTAGTTGTTTGGGTCACCGATGGCACGTCAGACAATGACGTATCCCCGTGCATGTATGAAAAAAAATTGAGGCCAGTTGGCCGGGTTGGTGGCATCCCGCACTGGGAATTTCACCACAGCAGTGCGGGGAGGTAGGGGAAATGATGTCCTCACCTACTACTTGTGTGCCTAGTTACCCCTTATCAAGGTAACATCAGTAAAGAAAAAGTGGAAATGAATAATAAAAGAATGTGATTTGAGAAATGAAAAGAAAAGTGGCTTGACTAGGATTGGACTCATGAATAGTCCAAAAATCCGGGAATGAAATAATGATGATGTTTTAACCAGTTCCTAGCCAGTATTTATGATTTTGGTTTGAGCCCTGAGAGGCATTATGTTTTGGCTGGATCTGGTCAGGAATATGAGTTTTGAAAATGATTTTAGTTTTGGGAAGAAATCCCAAGTGTTGAAAAAGGCATGTTTTGGAAAATGATTTCCAATTGTTTTAAAAAGAAAATGCAAATATGTAATCTTGAAAGAGAATGTGTTTTGGAATAAATTTCCAAATGTTTTGAAAAGAAAAGAAAGAATGATGTTTTTTTTAAAAAGGGAAAGAGTGGATTTTCAAAAGAAAACCAAGCTTTGAAAATTAAAAAGTTGTGTTTTATAGGTTTTCAGAGATTTTGTAGTTTTGTGTGTTTGGGGCGCGTACTGGGTGACTTAGATGTCACTCACGCGTGGTTGTTTGATTTTCAGGTGCAGATTGTGTGCAGTCAAGTTCCGGAGCCAGAGTCAAAGCTTCTAGCTGCACATTGTTTCCTGGAGGTGTGCCTTAGTTACAGTTATTTAATTTTACTGTAATTAGTGTAATTTTGCTAATGATACTATGATTTCAGTAACGTGTTGGGGATCAGGGCGTTACAGAGTGGTATCAGAGCTAAGGTTACAACTAGTGCACTGGCTTGGTGATGTCCGGTCTTGTGGCTCCCTATGACTGCACAATAGAGAGTTGTGCACCTGAATTTTTGGTTATTGTGTTTTGTGATGCTGGCAGGAAGATGTCTCACCGAGGCCACAGTCGTGGCAAGACCCCTGTACCCGACTTCGAGATGGGAGAGGGTAGTGCATGGAGGGGGATGAGACGAGAGTTTGGCGAGATGATGCGGGGCTTCGCCCTGTCCTCTAGTAGTAGTAGCAAGGATGAGACGAAGGGAGACCTATGGATCAAGTAGCTCTGCCAGCTTGGCGCACCGACTTTTGATGGGCGTGGCACATCAGAGGAGTGTGAGGCTTGGTTCCTGGAGGTGGAGAAAATCCTAGAGGGGATCGAGTGTCTAGTAGAGAAGTGGGTCTGGATCGCGGCATTTTAGATCAAGGGTGCTGCAGATCAGTGGTGGAGGACAGTGTGCCGCACCAAATTTCCAAATGCAGACCTGTTGATGATCCCTTGGGAAGAATTCCGAGAGACATTCTATGAGAGGATTTTCCCTGAGCATGAGAGAGATAAGCTGGACAAAGAATTCAGGAACCTAAAGCAAAGGAGTCAGTCTGTGACTGAGTATGAGTTGTCCTTCCTTCGGCTAAAGCAGTTCTCTCAGGCTGTAATTTCTTAGAAGAACAGAGCCAAGAGATTCATGGAAGGACTGAACCCTGTGCTGAGATCCAGAGTTATTGGCTTCAGATGCCAGACCTTAACGGATGCTGTTGAGCTTGCAAGCTGTTATGAGGATGATCTAGGCTGTTCCAGGAGGAGTATCCCAATAAGGAAAAGGGGAGAAAGTCTGTCTCTCGACCCTCCGTTTCTTGACCGTCTGTGATTGGAGCGCCAAGTTCTGGGAGTTCTGGCAGCTCTGGGAAGTAGCAGAAGCAACGGCCTACGTCTGGTAAAGAAGCAAGTATGGGTTTCATCCACGCAGGGTCCAGCAGTGGCCCACAAATGGGACCATGCCATGTTTGTGGCAAGAAGGCGCATGTAGCGGTGTAGGGTTGGCATAGGCAAAGGAATCTAGACAGTGTGGTATGCTACAACTGCGGGAAGTCCAGGCACTACAAGAAGGACTGTCTCAGTCTGCCGAGGCCAACAGGAGATGTGCCACGTCAGCCTACCAAGGGGGGAGTGTTCTCCATTGCTGCCCCAGATGCTGGTCCATCTGGAGATGCGGTAGAAGGTGAGAACTAGCACAGCTGTAATAATTAAGTCCTGTCCTATAATAACAGATCCTGTGTGTAACTAACACTATTTCTTATTATGATTATGGTATGTTGATTATAGGATCTTTTCTTGTGGCTGATCGAATGGCCCGAGTCTTATTTGACTCTGGGAGTTCATTTTCTTTTGTCTCTGAGTCATTTACTTCTGAGATCGGGACTAGGCCAGCCATATTGGCATTCCACCTAGATGTAGTCACTCCATTAGGAGAACACAGCCTAGCATGGAGATATTTAAGACCAGTTGATATTCAGTTGGGGGACAGTAACTTTCAGGCCAGTCTGATCCTGATGGACATGCAGGATTATGATGTTATCCTGGGAATGGATTGGCTGGCACAACATTCAACCATGATAGATTGTGCCTAGAGGAGAGTTCTGGTAGAGTGTCTAAGCTAAGGCTGGTGTATGGTACAGGACACCAGACCAGGTGAGCCTAGGAAGGTGATTTCTGCTCTCAAGGACTATCATCATCTGGCAAGAGGCAGTGTGGGTTATTTGGCCTGTGTGACAATTTCAACTTCACCTGTGGTCGAGATTTGGGACCTACCGGTGGTGAGGGAATATCTCGATGTTTTTACAGAGGAATTGCCTGGAATGACACCGCACAGGAAAGTGGAGTTTGTGATTGATCTGGTGTCGGGATCAGGTGGATTTTCAAAAGAAAACTTAGCTTTGAAAATTAAAAAACTATGTTTTATAGGTTTCAAGAGATTTTGTGGTTTTGTGTGTTTTGGGCGCGTACTGGGTGACTTAGATGTCACTCACGCGTGGTTGTTTGGTTTTTAGGTGCAGATTGTGTGCAGTCGAGTTCCGACGCCAGAGTCGGAGCTTCTAGCCACACATTGTTTCCTGGAGGTGAGCCTTAGTTACAGTTATTTAATTTTATTGTAATTAGTGTAATTTTACTAATGATACTATGATTTCAGTAACATGCTTAGGATTGGGGCGTTACAAAATGTAAAGCACCCAAGGTCATTGTAAGTTACTGTAGCAAAATACTTCGAAATTCACAAGAAAATCCCTAATAATTTTCTGAAAATTCAGAGATCACATCCATTCATTAGTGAATAAACTAATCTACTGATATTTAATGAATTCAAATCAATTTGATAAAGACAAAGGGGTGAGATGCTAACCCAATGTCTTCGAGGATCCCTTCTTCTCTAGCGGCTTCCCTTTTCCTCCTTTAAACCTTCGACCCTCTCTCTTTTCTCTCTCTCCTTCTAACCTTTGTCTCTTCTCTCTCTTTCTCTAGCCTCCTTCTCTAGTCCAATGCCACCTTCTTTTCCTTTTTATTTTCTCTTCATTTCGTAGTTGCTTGCTGCCAATAGTCGTTGACAGCCACCCGAGAATGCAGTTGCTGGGCATGGCACGGAGAGGTGAGGCAGCGTCGTTTCTTAGGGCATGGTGTGCACAATGATGGTTGTGTTCCACTGTGTTCCACTGTGTTACACTATGCTCATTTGACATTTTCTCCTATCTTGGTCCTACACACATACATAGTTACAAAATGCCAAAATACCACATAGTACAAAGAACCAAATAAAGACACAAACACAACAAAAAGAATTGAACACAATCTAATCATAAGTACCAATATTCATATAATCAAACACTAAAATTATACATCAATCCTTGGTACATGATTAACATGAATTCTGAATATCTGGTCTGACCAAAATACAGTACTATCACCATGCCGGTGGAACCATGCACGGCTCTCCTTACTATCGACGACGAGGTAGGTGGGAGGCCCGTTCCCACCGCTGAATTGTCCATCCACTCCGTTGGATGTCTTCCTCTCCCCTCCTTCTTGCCTCTCGTGAAGTCTGATCTCAGATCAGACCATGGGAAGGTTTGTTTGCCCCACTCCGGTGGTCGTCGCCGGCGACCGTCGTCCCCTTTTTTTAGTTTAAAAAACATTTAAAACTTTTATTTTAAATAAAGTTTGGAGTTTATGTTTTTATTACAAATAGGTCCTTCTGGAATTACTTTCTAGTCCTTTTATTGCATATAGGTCCTGCAATCAATTTTCTAAAATGTTTCGAATAAAGTTTTAACTGAAAATATTATATGTTTTACCCTGAACATTTAAAATAATGTTTTCTGAGTTTTAAACTTTAATTAAAACCCCCTAGAGTCTTTGAAACATATTTTCTTTCAGACATTTTGCCAAAAGGGCCTTGCACTTTCTTAAAAAGCTCCTGCAAGTTCATTTTCCTGTGAAAATTGCATGAAAGACCCTGCACTTTCACCGAATGTTTCTGACAGTTCTTTTTACAGTGCAAATTGCATTTAAACCCTTGCATGTTTCAAAAACTCTCTGGATAGTTGTTTTTGTTGGTTAAATTGCATGTTAGCCCTCATACTTCTCTGAAACATTTCCAGAAGCATGTTTTCACAGGGAAAATTGCATTTAGACCCTGTCTTTTACATAAAACTTCCAGAAGGCTTATTTTGCTGTGAAAATTGCATAAAACTCCCTGACTTTGTTTTAAAACATTTCAGAAATATGTTTTCATGGTCTAATTGCATTTAAACCCTCTGTTTTACTGAATTTCTTCTGGATGCTTTGGTTGCTGGGTATTTTGCAGTTTAGCCCCTGTGCTATATTGTAATTACTCTGATTTGCTGTTTTCAGGGGTAGAATGACTATTTTGCCCCTGAATCATTTCTGAGTATTTTTCTTACATTTTTATCCAGATTTTATGCTAAATTGACATACATTGCATGCATTAGTAGGTAAATTACATTTTAGCCCCAAGAGAACCTCATTTGCACTAGGAACACATATTTGACCATAGATTTCGTCATACATGTATGGAATGTGTTCTCCTATGTATTTTCACTGATTTGGGCTTCTGAATGTCAGTTTTCCTCGGATTTGGGCTTTTTGCACAAAACCCCCTAGACTTCTTCAGATTTGCACTCACACTTGCATTTTGCATACTTTTCACATCTTTTTGCACGATTTTTTCCCGTCTTTTCTTCCTCGC
>JAMKQA010104836.1:0-13256 GCA_024699735.1 Posidonia australis | reverse complement strand
GGGTATTTTATATGTAAATTAGCGAGGACTGTAACGAGGACATTTCCTCGCTATTTACTCACTAAATGAAAAGCGAGGACATTGCGAGAACAAATCCTCGCAAAAAAACTCGCTATATTATTGCGAGGTAATTTCCTCGCAACATCCTCGCTATATGTCCTAGTTATGATTTTGCGAGGACATTTCCTCGCCAAGTCCTCGCTCATTGTCCTCGCAAAATCTAATTTTTCTTGTAGTGTTGGGAGAACTTTAAACTCACCACAGGTCTTGAGTTCGAATCCTGGGATATGCATAAAAATTCACCTAAACTGATAACAAAAGACAATGTCTCATTGTCACAGTGGCTGGGAGAACTTTAAACTCGCCACAGGTCTCGGGTTCGAATCCTGGGACATGCATAAAAATTCACCTTCCATGAGTATGAGTGAGTTTTACATTAATTCATGGACGAAATTCTTTTCCTCTACTTATCACATTTTTCTGATTAGATTGAAGTGATTTTTTGTAGAATTGATGATTTGCATTATAATGTATCTAATATATGTATTTTTCAGACTTTGAATCTAAAGTCTAAATTGAAAAACAAACATTTTGGATATAATGTAATACCAAACATCAATTCTGTTAAAAATCACTTCAATTTAACCAAAAAAATGTGATAAGAAAGAAGGAAAAAATGAAGAAGATGAAGGAATACAACATTAAAAGTATTTTTGTCCATGAATAATTATAAAACTACTCCTATTCAATGAAATACCAAAGTAATTGATTGTAAAAGTTCAAAATATCCTAGAAAAGAAAGACGGAAGTACTAAAATAATTAACAATAGGTAACAAAAACTCATGATACCATGAAAGAAGCATCTTGTCCACGACAAGTAAAAAACTATATTAGACACGTCAAGTATATCTTTTCTTCTTCTTTTTTTTGTAATCGGTAAGTTAATATTAATATTTTCCTTAGTAATGCAACTACCATCAAAAGTTAAATAATATCAAACAGATTGTATCATAATATATGCCTTGCGGAACCATTTGTTCCAATCAAAAATAATCTCAATTCAACAAACTGATAAAAATATTTTAATGACAAAATCATATTATTTTCATTTCAATTAACAGAACATTAATCATTACTAATATTATATTTTCTTCGTTATGCATATCTAGTGAGACATATAAAAATCCTAAAGAAGGAATGTTGTCTCTCATGGATAAAAATAGACAAATTCTCCATTCAAGTGACGAAAGGGTGGGGGACAACGGACATGTGAGGTGGGCAGAGCGAAAGAGAAGTCTACGAGTGACGCAACATAAAAATCAAATAACAGCTTACGTTTTCTATGTATCAGGTGTGGTGAGATGCCAAGTTTTTCGTAGCAGTGCGAGTTTCTTTCTAAATTACCATGCACAAAGATTTTAATTTATAGTCTATTATGATTCCATTTGGAATTACTTTTAAGTGATTTCTAGGTGGTTAACTTCTGATAAATCATGAAAGATCTTAGAAATAGTTCCAAATAAGATTTTGAAAATCCACTTTTCATAGAAACTACAAGTTAGGAAAATCATATGTAAAATTATGATTTTTCAGAAACTGGTTGGAGGGAGTTTTTAGCAGAAGTTGGATAAATGAGATATATAATTACGTTACTAGCCTTATTTTTTTTTATTAATTACTCAAAAATGTCATCAGTATTTACAATATTATCATCTAAATGGGTATCCATTTATCCTTGGTTCATGATATCTTAGACATATACATCCTTGTGAATAGTTTTGTGGCTATCTAATCTTATTTTTCACCACTCATCTTTTCCTCCCCACTAGTCCGACATCATCAACTCTCTCCTCTTCGCGACGCCATCCACCTGCATCGCCATCGTCAACCCCAACCCTGTCGTCAGTGCCCTTGCGTTGGTTGCTCGACCGTCCTCCTCTCTCCACCGACCCACATGCGTTCTATTCCTTCCTCTTTTCATACAGATTGGCGGCTACAGGCCCTCTAAGTCGTCCGACAATGTTAACTGTCTTTCGTCTCCAAATCCCAATTGGAGGAGGAAATCAAATCCCATTCCTTCTCTTTCATCTCCAAATCTTTCTTATACCTTCACCCTAACTCTCTATCTCTCTCCTCCATGATCCGCCAAAATGTCAACAACGACGGGGTGAGTCCACATGTCGACGAATAACCAGGTCCACAACAACGCCGCCTTGCAGACCCACGGTACATGGAAGAGTGCCATCGACTACAACCCCTATGCCCCCATTGTTGACAAGGGCGCCTCCTCCAAGGCCAAATCTACCGCCAAACCCACCACAAGTGGATCTTCCGATGAGGGAGGGGAGAACGCCTACGCCAATTTCCAAGGCCTCCTCGCCCTTATCAGGACTACCACCAGGTCGAATGTTGATGACACCTACGGTGCCTGCAAGAAGTGCGAGAGGGTCATCAGACACCTCACATTCTAGTGCAGAAACTTCCTCAACGTCAAGGACGAAGGAGAAGAACAAGAAGGAAGGTTTATAAGGAGGTAAATATGTAAATTAACTATTGTTAGAATCTAACTACTACAAATGAAATCTTTATTGGTCAAATAAAATTTTAAATAATTTCTTAAAATCTAACAAATACTCTCAAAAATTAACTTCTAAAAAAACTTCAAAACCTCACTTCTACACTTTGAAAGTTCCAAACAGAGTCTATCTTAACACACAAACACTTTCCAAGAACAAAGGCAATACAAATAAAACTCTCGATCTCAAACTCCTGCAAAATAGTGTGTATGAGTGTATGTGATTTAAACAAGGAATTCTTCTCATCTACTTCTCCTTCTTCTTTTGAGAAAGGTACATCTGCATTCGATGTTTGGTCCAACTCAAAGACAACGTACGTGTGAAGAAACGCATGGACATGCATATATACAGATGACACATCACTCTCTGGTTCACTAATTAATATATGTATTGATGATTTGTGGTCCAAGAAATATATAACGAAAACCCTAACAAAGTAAAAGAAATACGTCATTGTTAATGGGCCGTGCAACAAACAGACCAGAAGGCCTCCCAAGGATCGCCACGTACGCTGTCGGTGCCCCCTCCTCGCCAAAAACTCGCCACCCCGAATCCACCATTTCCGCGGGAACACGCACTCCTCCGACCTACGCCTGTCCTTATCACATATGAACGGTCCTGATCTCGAGGCGCCATCCGACCAACACAATCTTCTCAGCGAAAATCCACCGTCGGGGGACTACGATCTCGCCATAAAGCAAGATCTCCCCCACGCCATCCAATCAAATTGCCGGACCACGATTGCGCTTTGAGATCGCGGCCCACAAGGACTTGAAAGTCAACGAGGAATTGAGTATTGACTAAGTCACGTTTGTGGTTGCTCGTTCTTGGATGCTTGTGGAGTTTTTGCCCATGAATATGCTGCTGCACTCCCATTGGTGACCCAGTTATTAATTAGTAATTACCAATACTAAGATCGGTAGTGTGATTACCGTACTGATTTGATTAATATTAGATCTATTCCCTGTACAGCAATGGTTGTACCAGTGATCACTGGAAAAAAAAAAAGTCACCAAAAACTGCAAGTGCAGTTTCAGTGTTTCACAGTTTTTGTGCTTTCTTTCACATGCAGATTAGTATGATGTCATTAATCTAGTCATCAAGGCAGTAGTTAAATAGTTTCTCCTCTCTTCGAGACTTTGACCAACAAAGCTTATACGGGACTCAAATAATTGAACGGCAAAGTTTTTTTTTTTAAATACAGTCTTTTAATTCCCATCTGTACCCCCATAGGTGCCCAGATATTAGTATATTACCCTTCTTTGTCCTTGCAGTGTGTCTGCTATCTTTCCTTGGGAATTTGGGATGGTTTTGGAGGAGGAAGACTATTAGTTTGGGAACCTACATTTGCTATGTAAAGCCTATTTCTTTATTATTTTTTTATACATGTTTCCTTTTTGTGAATTTCTTGTGATATTGTGCATTCTAGATGTGTACCCTGAGATGGGTTTTTGTAAAGGTGGGATTTTGCCTGCCAGTTCACGAGTATTCTAGGTTTTTTTTCAGTTGCTTTCTGGGTGTCGGTGTGTTGATTGAGGGGGAAAGAAACAAAGAAAGAGAGAAAGAATCACATTTTCTTTTCCACCCATGGTAATATCTGGAGGTGATAAAAGCTGGGTGGGATTTTTTGCACGATGAAGGCAAACTGAACGAGACCCACATGGTCTTCTGGAAGCGTTACAACTGCAGATACCTTGCTAAGATGCTGTCTTGTAGAGAGATATAGAGAGAGAGAAGAGAGAGAGAGAGAGAGAGCAAGGAACCAAACAACACTGGATGCCTAGATTAAGGGTTCAAGTGTTTTCGTCAGAAAGAACTGGTTTTGTTGGTTGCAGTGAGGGGCATTCCACATTCTGAGATCTGGGTAATCAAGGGTTTGAGCATTCTGTGGCGTTTAGGGTTCTGGGTTTGGGTGGGATTACTTTTTGGAGCTGAAAAACAATGGCTCCAAGCTTGGATTTTTCCTTTAGATCGGCGAAGGAGATGAGGAAGGGAACACCTGTGGTTGTAAAGATGGAGAATCCCAACTACTCTGTCCTTGAGATTGATGGTCCTGATGCTGCTGCTTTCCAACCAGTGGAAAAGGGCCGTGGAAAGAATGCCAAGCAATGCACTTGGGTACTGCTGCTCAGAGCACACCAAGCAGTTGGTTGTGTCGCCTGGTCGGCAGCTACCCTCTGGGCGCTGCTTGGAGCCATCAAGAAGCGGTTGGCTCTGCGGGAGGGGGAGCCTGAGGAAGCAGATAAGTGTAGCAAGGGGAAGCTACTGCTCATGGTCATCAGAGTCTTTTTGGTGCTTTCATTGGCAACTTTTGCTTTTGAGTTGGCGGCCTATTGTAATGGGTGGCATTTTCAGAAACCCAATTTCCACATGCCGGAGACGGCGGAGATTCAAGGGTGGATGCACACAGCCTATGTGTCATGGCTCTCGTTCCGAGCTAACTACATTGCTTACCCGATACAAACCCTGTCAAACTTTTGCGTCGTTCTATTTGTCTTGCAGTCGCTGGATAGAACGATCCTATGCCTTGGATGCTTGTGGATCAAAATAAAGAAGATAAAACCCAGGATAGAAGGTGATCCCCTCAAATCGGACGATGTCGAGGACTTGAGCTACAAGTACCCCATGGTCCTTGTTCAGATTCCTATGTGCAATGAGAGAGAGGTAACAAATTACACTCATTTAGCTATGGATTCAGTTCAATACCTGCCCGTAACCGTTTTTTATTTTCAATGAGTCTGTTTTGTATTTGTTCTATCAAATTTCTCTTCTCTAAATTTATTATAGAAATATCACTCATTGTCGGACCATCATATGAGAATGACATAACTAATATGATTCTATAATATTCTTTTGGAATGTTAATTCTGTTCTCTCTCTCTGAAATCCTGCAAAATTCGGTTCATTCTAGGTATACGAGCAATCCATTTCTGCTGCCTGCCAGCTAGACTGGCCAAGAGATCACTTGTTGATTCAAGTTCTTGATGATTCCAGTGATGAGTCAATCCAACTTTTGATCAAAGAAGAGGTTTCTAAATGGAGTCAGCGTGGTGTTAATATTATATACCGACATCGCTTGCTCAGAACTGGCTATAAAGCAGGGAATCTTAAATCTGCCATGAGCTGTGATTATGTCAAGGAATATGAGTTCGTAACTATATTTGATGCTGATTTCCAACCGAATCCAGATTTTCTCAAGCTAACAATTCCCCATTTTAAGGTACTCATTCATATCTTTGCCCAATCACTCCTCCATAGAGCCTTTATAATTCTCGTAAGTTCTCATTGCATGTGTGATGTATGTTTATGTCGCAGGACAATCCTGAGCTTGGGTTGGTACAGGCTCGATGGGGTTTTGTTAACAAGGACGAGAATTTATTAACTCGCCTTCAAAACATCAATTTATGCTTTCACTTTGAGGTGGAGCAGCAAGTCAATGGTGTTTTCTTGAACTTTTTTGGCTTTAACGGAACAGCAGGTGTTTGGAGAATTAAGGCTCTGGAAGAGTCTGGAGGGTGGTTAGAGAGGACTACTGTTGAGGACATGGATATTGCCGTCCGTGCTCATCTGAATGGATGGAAATTCATTTTCCTCAACGATGTTAAGGTATTAATTGGCTTTCCTTAAAGATATATTAGCAATAAATGAAGTTCTTTTCGACATTATGTCTGAGACCATCGCTTGTTTATATTGAATTTGATATCTTTCCTAGGTACTTTGTGAAGTACCAGAGTCATACGAGACTTATAGGAAACAGCAACACAGATGGCATTCTGGACCGATGCACCTTTTCCGCGTATGCCTTCCTGCTATAATAAAATCCAAGGTTTGTTCTGTCTTGATATGAAGTTTTAGAGCTAATCCTTTATTAATTATCTAAAAGTTACCTTCTATATTTCTTTGTAGATATCAGTGTGGAAGAAGGCAAATCTGATACTCTTATTCTTCCTACTGAGAAAGCTTATACTCCCATTCTACTCTTTTATGTTGTTCTGTGTAATTCTACCATTAACCATGTTTGTCCCCGAAGCTGAGCTGCCCATCTGGGTTATCTGTTATATTCCTCTCTTCATGTCCTTCCTCAATATCCTCCCAGCCCCAGGATCCTTTCCATTTGTTGTACCTTACCTTCTCTTCGAGAACACGATGTCGGTGACCAAGTTTAATGCCATGGTATCAGGATTATTCCAATTCAAAAGTTCGTATGAGTGGGTTGTTACTAAAAAGGCTGGCAGGTCATCAGAAGCTGACTTGCTGGCTGCAGCAGAAAGGGAAACAAAGATCATGAGCCTCCCACAACTTCATAGAGGGTCTTCTGACACTCAGCTTAGTGAGCTCAACAAGTCAACAGAACAGAAAGAAGTAACTACTCCCATCAAGAAGACCAACAAGATCTACAAGAAAGAGTTGGCTCTAGCATTGCTTCTTCTAACTGCAGCAGCTCGGAGCTTATTATCGGCTCAGGGAATTCACTTCTATTTCTTGCTCTTCCAAGGGATATCATTTCTGGTTGTTGGTCTTGATCTAATTGGAGAGCAAATAAGTTGATATGAGAAGTGAAGTGTGGAAACACAATAAAGAAAATGTCATTTTTTATTTCAGTCCCTTACTGGCACTCAAGCTACCGGGCGGGGTGAGTTTGTTGATATAAATGTAATCCAATTATTTGCTCTTTGCAAGCGACAGGAGAGAAAATAAAGTCGTGGAATTCGAAGCTCTCTCCTTGATATCAATTTTCCATGTTCTTTTCTTCTGATGTCTCTCTGTTACATAGACATTCTTCTTTAAATTGTGTCACCTCTGTATTGCTATTCAGACTCTATACTGAGATTTATTCTAAAAGGGAATGAGACATATAGTGCTCTTTTGTCTTAATGACCTTTTCTTCTCCTGCTGTGGCCCTTTTTCGTTTTTGCTCGTTTTGAGTGTTGGCTGATGACGACGATGAGTTTGGCATTGGCTTTTAGGGACCGTCGGCAAAGATCTCACCTGTTTCTTTATGGTACTCACCACCATTTGGGTTTAATAATGGTGAATGGGAAATGGATTCCACAAATCCTAGCTTGTCAACCCTAAAGAATACTCATTTATATCTATAAGTAGAGCTTGCCTTCCATATTGCCAATGCCAGGTTGCCATTCTATATGTCAATTTTGGGAAAAAAAGATATTCTAGAAATAGTTCAGTATAAAATGACCGGTTATCCCACAGTTGGTGTACATAATGTATATTCGATACCCCCACCGTTTTACCTGTGGACTCCACATGCTTCATTTGCTGCTTCAGCTTGTGTTGCACGGTTGCACCAGCTATTCTCTATTCATTCAGTTTTGCCACCTATTTGTATGTTCTATCCCAACCTTTCGATTGCATGTGCATGTGCATGTGCTACAGATCTCTTGTCTAGCATACACTCCGATTCTTCCTGGGCCATTTTATGATTTGTTTTTTTTTTTTTGTAAACAGTAATTGATATATATTACACTCAAACACTTGACTATAAGAAATCATCACCAAGTGATGTAATATATATGATGTTCGTGGTAGTCGAACTCCCGATCTCTCGTACAACCACAAAGAAACTTCACCACTAGACCAAGTGACTGCAGACATTTTATGATTTGTTAATACTTATTGAAGCAGTTATTGCAGTTACTGCTTATACCTATATAACTAATCCAGAAATCTCACTCTTACTCTCGTTATTTTCTAGATTTATTACTTTTTTTGGAAAAGCATGTTTCAAATTCAATTATTATAGAATCTAATGTACAAAAATAAGTGATTGAAATTCAATTTCGTAAAACTAAAAAAAATAATTTTCAATTGAAATGAATGTTGTGTAAAAAAAAATTGAACTTAAACTAAATTTGATTTCGTAATACCAATAAAATCAAATTGTTCATGATTTTGGAAAAAACAGGGAAGAGTTATGTACAAAATATCTCTCAAATTATGGGATGCATTTGATTCTAGTTTCCATAAAAATATAAAATCCAATCATGTCCCTTCTCAAAAAAGAAACCTTATAATTTGAGATAGAAATCTATTGGCAAATCCCAACAAATCATGATTAATTTTATTTTAAATATCTTCCAAAAAATAGGCGGTTATAACTATCACTCTCATGTGTTACCTTAATTAGAAAACCACTAATCCTCAAAAGGTTGTTTTTTTATGCAACCGTAAGATTCTCATCTAATGACTTAAAATGTGGGCCTTACCAAATAAGGTAATACAAAATTGAAACTAAAAATTAAAATTACCATATAAAAAAGATATTAAAGTATGAAACTAAACCTAAAAATAAATTAAACTAAAACTTTATGTATCAAAAAAAATCAAAATTGTCATATAACAAGGAATATTAATGTGATTCAATTAATATAAGAAACTATGAAAATTAAGGGAAAATGAAAAATCACAAAAACACCATTACAAAATAAGTGGTTTTACTATATATATATATATATATAGAGAGAGAGAGAGAGAGAGAGAGAAAGAGAGAGAGAGAGAGAGGACAATCTTCAATTTTAGTTTTTAATGACAACTTTTTATATCTCAATATCTAATCATTAGATTAAAAATCTCAATCACTAGATATGATCGAAACTATTTAAAATACTTACATATCAAAAATCAAGTGATTTTGAAATTTCTAAGTAGTGAATTTAGTTTGTACTTATTATAATGCATTATAGCTTATTATATAACTCAGAGAGAACCATTGAATTTGTATTTGAATAAGTTTATATGTTATAAGTTTATAAAGAACATTGATTTTGGTATGTACTTGATTTAAATGATGTGAATTAAGATCTATAGATTACATTTTGATTTTGAAACTTATAATAGAAACTTATAATATAGATATGTCGTAATTGTTATTTTAAAATCGTTGAATTTGTATATAAATAGATATGCATGTTAGGAGTTTCTAAATGATGTAGATTTTAACATGTGTTTGATTTAAAAGATATAGATCGAGATTTATGGATTATATTGTAATTTTGAAACTTGTAATACGTAATTTTGAAAATTGTATTTAAAATACTCAAATAATGATTATATATAAATATATAAAGTAGTGATCTAATAAGGTCGAACCCTACTTATATTAATTAGGACCCAAATGTTAGCTATCCATTTTAAAACCAAAGAAACAATCTAGACCGTACATTCTCAAATATGGATGGTTACACAAATTAAAGAAAAATAGAAATAAGAAAAATTAATTAATTAATATAAAATTAACGTACCCGCATCTTTCCCTTGCTAACCACACATTTCAAACTTTTTTTCCCGCGTTGTCTATGACCTCTCGTCTCTTCTCCTATTCCTCTCTCATGCCCTTCACTCTCCCCTTCGCTTTTCCCCTCACTTTCTCTCTCTCCTCTCCTCTCTCCCTTGCTCCTCTCCATCTCTCTCTCATCTCTTCTCTTCTCCTTCATTCTTCCTCTGCTGCTATCGACGACAGCATCGTCCACACACCAACCACGGCATGGATGAGACCATCCACTGCACTAAGGTAGAACGATGACACGTTGAACAGTGGAGTGGCAACACAACAACATTACCATAGTTGCACGTTGTCATTTGCTCTTCTCGTGCTTGAATTTTAAAGTTTCTTTATCTTTTTCTCCGTTGTATTCTGTTCTCGTCTTCCAGAATTAATTTGGTTTTTGACAAGTATCATAATATTGCGCACTCTTTGGTTTTACTTATTTCCTCTATTTGTTTCAAACTTGGTTTTTTACTTGTCATGTAATTTGTGCTCTCTCGGCTACCACCGTCGTCATCGTTGTCGACCACCATCACAGTCGTCGTCATCGATCATCACCATCGTTGATGCTGTCGACTACCACCACTATTGTCGTCGCTGGCCACTACAACTATCGTTGTCGCCAACTACCACAGTCGCCACCATTACCGGCCGCCACCACCACCATTGAACCGACGGCCACCACAATAATCACCATCGTCGATCACCACCATTGCTACCGTCGTCGGCCATCACCATCATTGTTGTGTTTTAGTTGATATTATAATTAAAATCAATTTTTAAGGATGTTATTGAAAAAATTATGACTAACATTCATAGTTTTTCAAAAAACTAACACTCACTAGTTTTTCTAGAAGTTAGTTTCATAACTTAAAATGAATTAAAAAACTACAGACAGCTTTTTTTAGAAAAGTTCGATAAATTGGTTCGTTTGGAAACGTTCATTAGACAATAAACACTTAACGTAATTAGCAACTGTAAAATGGCTCGATAAACTAACTCACTAGCTTTTCCAAACGCTACCTTAGACGACATTGTAGAATGCTAGTGGCTCAATACACATTGTTCCGACATACTAGCACATTAGAATAGTAGACGGCACCATGGGATAGTGGTAGAAGTGTCTTATTCGGAGAATCTAAGAGTGAAGCCACACAACGATTGGTTCATTCCACAACACATTTACGGTATACGTCATTTGGAATGCATATTTCTTCAGTAATTACTGAATTTGTTACACACATTAATCTAACTTACTGCTTTCATAATAATTGAGTTATTTCAGTAATTGCTTAATCTATATTTGTAAATACTATTAAGACTAGTATTTCTTCAGTAATTACTAAATATGTTATGCATATTAATCTAATTTATCTCTTTTATATTAATTGATTTTTCAGTAATTGCCTAATTTGTATTTATAAACAAGTTAGGTGGGTCAAAATATTTTTCAAAAGAAAAAAATATACAATCAATTGTGAAGATTAGAAGAAAAAAGTATACATCTCTATTAACTATGTTGTGTGACACTATTGTGCTTCATGGAATCATTGCCTGTATGATGATCTTTAGCCCCAACACTACATACAAATAAAAAGGGAAGAAATCAATAATTTGATTTGATTCAGAAAACAACTAATGCATAATATATTCAGTAATTACTACACTTTCATAGGCTTTCATTTCGAATATCCTGCAATCATTATTATCTAGAAGTTGTTAAGGGTAATCAGTAACAAAGATGATTTTTCAATCTTCAAATAGAATGTTTTAACAATTTACACATGTTTTTAGTTAAATAGATGAGTGTAAAAAAAGAAGGCAATTTGATGCATGAGAGAAATCTAAAGCGATCCTAGCTATCTTCATTGATTAACTCCACATCCATTTCTCTTCTGATTCATGGCATATCATCTTGGTTGAAGTTGAAGTTTCTTTTGAATGTTATACAATCACTTGCCTTCAACTAGAATATACAATAGTTCTTAATGAAAATTAATATCTTAAAAAATTCAAGATCTAAGACCTTAGAATACAAATTCCAAAAAGGAAAAAAACCATGTGATTATTATGTATGTCATTATTTTCAGTAAAGACAACATACAAATTTATTTTCAATGTTTACTAAAACAATACAATTTGAAAAAGGAAAAAGAACACCAAGTGATTAGACCCTAGGAACACACATTCGAAAAAAAAGGAACAAAAATAGGAAGTTATGTTTGAAATATGCAAGGATTACAAATTTGAAATTCCAAAAAAGCTACACAAAACAAAAAAAAGAAGAAAGAAATCCATTATTGTCCATAATAAAGATTTGTATCAAATCCCTTTAATTTAGGTATTTAAGAAATAAATAATTGTCATATGTTTGTAAATTTGACAACTGTAATTAATAACTAGAAGTAGAATCAATTCCCAAATTTTAAGGACATACATATATTGATAACTATAATTAGTATAAGAATCTAAGATATTTTGGAAAGAAATAATTATCTTACGGTTATATAGACATTAACTCCTAATTCGGCGATTAAATCTAATTAAATATTAGAAAAGGAACACACGTTATTAACCACCATTAGATACAAATGTAATGGTCATGATTTAAGGCCCTATTTAACCTTAAGTAGGGTCATGTTAGAAAATTAGTTTATGTATATATAGATACACATACACACACATGAGCCTAAGGACTCAATTAATTTATAATGAGCCCACACATTATCTACCATTAGAAATACATCCAATGTCCCACACTAATTGAAGTTGATTTTGATTTGAAGGGGCAAATACGTCGACATTTGACAAATGCACGATTTCCTTCTTGAAACAATTCCTTCTCTCTCACTCTTCCCTCGTCCTTTAGTCCTCCTCTCTCACTCTCTAGTCTATGTGATCGATGTCTTTCCTCCGTTGTCAACTCCCTTCACTGCCAAGAATCACACACAAGTGTCGCCATAAACTTTCTCTCCTTCGATGTCGACGTCCCCTAAGGTGTAGGAAAAGAGACGACTGAACAGAGTGTTCCGACGTCGCGCGATTGGGGCTCCGGCGATGGTCAAGCAGGAGAAGATTATTGTAAGTATGTCACTGTCATTATTCCTTTGTCTTCTCCTCTATTTATAGGGGACCTCGACCACCCCTCCGCCCCTTATCCAATGGCTCCCCTTAGCCGTTTTATTTCCGACCATAAAGGCCTGGTAACCGCCGGAGTTAATCCGGCCATGAATGGGTGAAAACGGTCGTCCGTTTCACCCTTCATTTGAAATGGTCTTCAATGACCATTACTCACATCTCTCACTTGGTCATGAAGACCATGCACAAGTTCCATGCACAGAGATGTTTTATTTCCACTTCTACTATCCGTGAAGTGTATATTTTAAATTTTAATTTT
>JAMKQA010104833.1:0-10979 GCA_024699735.1 Posidonia australis | reverse complement strand
CATTTAAATCATTTAGAACCCTAATTAATCAAATGAAAACCCTAACTAAAGTCAAAATTCATTTTAACTATTTAAAATCCAAATTAAAACCCTAATCAGATAAAACTTAATAAAATCCATTAAAAAAAATTAAATCTAAACCATCATCCAAACAAAATTCAAGCAAAATCAATGAAGTCAAAATCTAAGTCAAAAGCCTAATAAAAAACCAATTAAACCAAAATTTAAACTAAATCCCTAATTAAGTCAAGAAATAACTAATCAAATCAAAAAACAATAATTAAGAATTAAAACCAAACAAAATTCATTTAAAAAGCTTCAAATCCAAATTAATCAAACAAAAAATCCAATTAAAATCAAAATTAAATAAATCCACGTAAAATCCAATTAATCAAGTGAAAACCCTAATTAATCAAATAAAAAACCTAATTAAACATAAAATCCATTTAAATCATTTAGAACCCTAATTAATCAAATGAAAACCCTAACTAAAGTCAAAATTCATTTTAACTATTTAAAATCCAAATTAAAACCCTAATCAAGTAAAACTTAATAAAATCCATTAAAAAAAATTAAATCTAAACCATCATCCAAACAAAAATCAAGCAAAATCAATGAAGTCAAAATCTAAGTCAAAACCCTAATAAAAAACCAATTAAACCAAAATTTAAACTAAATCCCTAATTAAGTCAAGAAATAACTATTTAAATCTAAATTAAAACTAAAACACAACTTTAATCCACTTAAATTTAGAAAAAACCCTAATTAATTAAACCCAAAACCCTAATTAAAATCCAAAACCCTAAAACCCTAAAATAATGAAACCCAAAAACCCTAATTTAAAAAACAATAATTAAAATCCTAAAAACCCTAAAATAACAAAACCCTAAAAACCCTAATCAATTAAGTAGATCCTAAAAACCCTAAAATAATTAAAATCCTAAAAGGCCTAATTTAAAACCAGTTAATTAAACCTTAAAACGCAAAATCAGAAATTTAATTAAAATCATAAAGCCTAATTAAAAACCTAAATCTAAAACCCAAAAACGCCTTAAAAGACCCCTAAAAACAAAACCTAAAAAACCTTAAAACCCAAAGCCCATCTGCCAGGCCCATTAGCAGCCCACAGGATCCATTTATTCCCAATCACAAAACTTAGGAAACTGTAAAAATAATTCTGACGATCCTCTTTAGTGATCCCCACGATCTCCGGCGCCATCTCCAGCAGCATCCCGCGAACTCCGGAGCGAATCCCCTCATCCCGTGATCTTCGATGCTCTCCTCCAGCTCACGTGAGCATCGGATGGTGCCCATTCCTTTGAGGAAGAGGATCGACGACGCGGAGAGGCCTGATTGGAGTTTAAAAGGGCTACTGCAGACAGACCAGGCCTGACTTTTCCAACTCGCTTGAGCCCCCAAAAAGCGAGCACTGACACCATCAGTCAACCTAGGATTTCCCTCCACATCGAGAGCTCCCTTTCCAACCTATTTTCACCTTCAGAACCCCCAACCTCCGTAGCCAGAATGTCCACCGAAGCATCACCGACAAACAGCCATGCGAGAGGAACAATAGCCCAATCCAAGTACTCTTCTCCATTCAATCCTTTTTTTTTCTTTTTAGGTCCATTAAGATTAGTTGAGTCTTTTGGACCATGATTTGCTAGAGCTAGCAAGCCTTGTGCGCCGTCATCTCTGTCTTCGGTGGAGGTTCACCACCACCGGTGAGGCCTCAGGCCTCTTGATCCTTGGCAAGGCCCTATGGGCCTTTCCTCCTCTTCCTTCCTGCTCCTCCCTAGACTCCCTCCGCTCTGGAGGAGTCTCCATGACATCCACGACCAGCAGCCTCCTTCGACCAGCGATCACCATCGTCGACCCTCACCATAGAATCAACCAACGATCTCCGGACGCTCCCGCTCCGCACCATCGCATCAGGATGCTCTGCCTCGCCGCCATGAATCCCTTCAAGCACCCGCGTCGCCGTTCCAGGCCCTAGAGCCTGGTCTCCGCCTCTATCACGACCGTCGCCGGAGCCCACGACGGGGAGAATACTCCAGCCAGTCCTAGTCCTCGCCGACGCCTCCGAAAGCTTCATCAAGACCCCCCAGAGCTTCCTTGATCTTCGCCGTGCCGAGCCACTGCCTTCAAACGCGTCGTAGTGGAAGCCCCCGTCCCCGGAGAAGAATGCTGACACGGGGGATCGACGACGCGTTCGAGTTGTCGAGGGTTCGATCGGCGCCATCGGATTTCCCCCCCATCTCCTCTTCCAACTTCCCTGCTCCTCTGATATCCGATCAGCTGCAAAGAGGGCTCAGATGAGCCTCCCACATCGTCGCCACCGACTATCTTCGAATCGCTGGTGGTGATTGTTAGTTTTTAGGTTTTATTTAAAAGCCCCTGTAGTTTTTAAAATGTTACAGTTAGGTCCTTGAATCTTTTTTTAAGTCCTTTTTATATTTACGCCCTTGTAGTTTTAAATAATTTTTGTTTCTTTATTTCATTTCTGCAAAATTACATATAGCCCCCTACATATTCTAAGTTTCTGTTTTATTTGCATCAATGCTTGTTTTCTCACATTTAGGTCCCTGATTTCATATTTTTTTCACAACTAAGTCCTGATATTTTGCACTAAGCCCCTAGAATTTTTAAAAATAAGTTTTCCTTTGTAAAATTTGCATCCTGACCCTAAAAAACTTCATAATCACACTAACCATCATCAAAGTCTAATTTTTATCACATTCAAGCCCTATAATTTTGCATGTAGGCCCCTGGGTTCACAACATACAATCTCAAAACATAGAAAATTTGCATCTAGACCCTTAAATTAATTTTAAATCCATCAATTAGGGTTTTAATCGTTTTCTCACATATTTTGATATTTTCCACTTATTGCATTTCATATTTTGCATTTAATCATAGATTCCATTTAAAAATCATGCTTGTACTGTAAATTGATCTTTAGTTTCATATTTAATCACATTTGCACTTATGTGTGAATTTTACACATTAGACCCTGAGTTTTTAGGAATTACCAAACTCCAATTCTCACACATCTCAATGCCACATTTTCCTTTGGTCCATCATCTGCACATTAGAATAGAAGTCATTGAATGTATTTTAATCTAGGTTTTCACCCTTTTTACGAATTTTACATTTCAGTCCTTGTACTTGTCCTTTACTGTGTTTACATCATTTTTAAGACCTTGTCCTTTGCATGTTTTCTTGCCAATAACACTTTCTTGACATTTCGCATACATTTTGGCATATCTCAGACCATGCATCATCCCCATACATGTATTTATCATATTTGACCATTGAAATGACCAAATTGCCCCTATGCCACCAATTCAAGCACGTGCATGTTAGTTCTTGCATTAAGTCATGCATAACCTTTGCCTAAGTCATTCGTCAGCACCTTTTATGCATTTAGATACATATTCGTGCATCTTACATAGTTTTCATCACATTTGCATATTGTCCCATCTCTTTTTAGCGAGCCTACATCTCATGTGCTTCTTTCGTGGATTTTCCTCATCCCGTATTTAGAATCCTTGGTCTGACATTCGATTTGATCCCTTTTCTTCTGTAGTCTTGAATTTTTTAATTTGATTTGGATTTCCTTGCCTAAGGGCATACACTAACTGACCAAAAGGCCCACGTTGGCCTACTTGCGAATTATTTCTCCTTTTTGATTTTCATGACTTTTTCTATGATTTCGATGACATGGGTTGACCCTACTTTTGATCTTTTTTATATCAGTATAGTTTTCCCGAGCTTTCTTTCCAAAAACATCGTCATTTTATATGATTTTCTTCACATGTCACTGTTTGCCTCTTGCACGCGTATTTCTTTACAATTTTTCCGTTCGTGTTTCCGTGATGTTTTCTGCGATTTTCATGATTTGGGTCTATTGCATTTTTGATGCCCTTGATGTCAGTGTGGTTTTTCATAGCGTTCTTTCCAAAAACGTCGTCATTTTATGAATTTCTTCACATGTCAAAGTTTGCCTGTTTTGTATGGACTTCTTTGCGGTTTTTTGTCTTGATTTCCATGATGTTTTCTATGATTCCAATGACTTGAGTTGGTTGCATTATTGACTTTCTTGAGGCCTTTATGATTTTCCGAACCATTCTCGCCAAAAACCTCATCATTTCATGTGATTTTCTTTGTTATGTCATATTTTGTGATTTCATCATTTCATGTGGATTTCTTCGCAATCTTCGCATACCATGTTGCACATCCATCTAGTTTTGACTTGGCAATCATATTACCCTAATTAGAGCACAATCTAGGCTAAGCAAACATTCATTCAAACTCTAGCAAGCGAATTGGACTAGAAAGACCGAGTTTCTCGAGCGTACAGGGGTGCCTAACACCTTCCCCGTGCGTAATAGGAATTCTTACCCATCCTCTGGTTTGTGGACATCTGGCCTTCATATTTGCATCTCATGCATTCATCTTTTATAATTTGTTTGTGATTTTTCTCGTCTTTCCTTTAAAAGACTAGGTGGTGACTCCTTTTCTTTTCCGTTTTTATCTTATCTTGCGCCTTCGCCATGCTAGCATGGTTGTGGCCTCCTCCCTCTAGTGCGACTCCACACTGGATCCCTAGGTGGGCATGGTCACAGCTTGCTATTTCTAGATTGATAACTTAAGGTGTTCTAAGGCATTATTTTTGACTCCTCTCTTCTCCCTAAGTCAATAATAAACCTTAGTAGAGGCTTCAAACTTTATTGTTTTGTGTTTATTTACTGTTTTTGTGATTTGTTAGGAAACGACATTGAGGACAAAATCCTAGGTTGTGGGTCCCTCTATAGAGAGACAAACCCATAGCGTAGGCCCTCTTTATAAGGCCTATTAGAAGCCCAAGAGTGGTAGCCTACAAGTTAAGAAGCCCATTGAGTGTAACTCTAGAACACCAAAGAAAAAGCCTTAACCCATTGCTATAGTAACCTAAATAGGCTAAGTGAACACGGGTTAATTAATACACTAATTAATTATTTTAGCAATTAAAATCCACGTTTTGATTGAAACTCCTCTGTTTAATTAGCCTTGTTTGATGTGCCCTCTGTCCAGTACAAATCTTGGCAGCTGGAACAGACAAGAAACTGTGTCGCTTGTCTGAGTAGCGCCATTATCCGTTGCCTCTCTTAACGACGATGAGTTTTGACGTTGCTTCTATAGGCGACGTCAAGCAGACACGTATTGTGTGCCTTGATTGTAGGGTGGTTTGGCCTTTGTTTGCACAACAGGTTACAAGGAACTTATGGAATAGTATCCTTTATTAAACATAGTTGTAAACATTTTCTTGTATTTCATTTGCATTAAAGTTGTAATTTTCCCTTTCTTAGAAAGCTTGTAATAGGTTAAAAGTAGTGTAACCTAGAGTATGTAATCCCATGAGGAGAGGAGCAACTAGAGATGGCCAAGTCATTAGAAGCCTACTACTCCAACTACTTTGGTATGCCGAGCACTCTGATTTCTGTGGGTCAAACCAGCGGCTTCAATGGTCAGTACGGTTCTTGTCCAACATGTCAACCCCACACATGGCCCAGTTTGCTGAACAAGTGGGAGGAAGGATGAGCTATACCTAATCACAGATTACCCCTTTGACCATCTATTCACATACATTACCTGAAGGGGTAATCAACCAGGCTCGATCCAGTGGGACGACGGTCCTTTCTTGAGAGTACTGGTCATGCTCGAAGACAGAAAACACTTGACAACAACGAATTACATTCATGCATTTTGAATATATCTATATGCCTAGAGACCACCCGTACCCCGTCGATCTAACCTACCATATGGACCATTTATTGCATATTGAATGATTGACCTTGCATTAACGTCATTGTTTGCTTGAATCCATGCATTTAGGACTCATGCATTGGAAGTGAAGCGCTGATGGAGCAATGTTCTTCAAGTGTGTTAGAAGCCCTTAGAACCTGCGATCCTCCTAAAGCTTTATTCAAGTCCCAACTTATCCAATCTCAATATTCCAATCCATATGGAGCAAGCTCTCAACCAAGAAGCCGCAAACATTTATCAGCTTTTAGTTTCCTTTTTCTTTTCGACTGGCGATCGGGTAATTTTCCCACGGTAACCTTAGTTCTACCCCGTTGAAGTGTCACTCTACATGGTTGACATGGTCTCGACACCGACTACGACACATAGCCCTGGCTTGACCCCTCCATGCCTGAGCTTTCAATATGACGACATCTTTAGTTTCCTCTTTTCTTTTCAATCGATGATCGGATAATTTCTCCATGGTCATCTTAGGTTTTGCCCCATTGAAGTGTCACTCTACATGGTTGATGGGTCTCGACACCGACTACGACACATAGCCCTACCTTGACCACTCCATTCCTAAGCCTTCAATATGACAGCAACCCTTAGTTTATCGAGCCACTCGACTGTGCGACGATGTCTCAGAACCAAGTTAGTTCATCTTTTCACCTTTTAGTTGTGCGACCATGTCCTGAAACTAATAGGTGTAGACTTATTTTTGGAATCTGTGGCAGATTGTTTGAAAGTGAGCACCTTGTTTTAGGAAATGATCAATGGAGATATCATTCTTACCTTAGAGCCAATCTTGTTCTAAGATCAACTCCAAAGAGAGGCAACTGTAGATACTCCATTTTCACATTTCCCAGAGTTATTAAGGATAGGAACCCTTGCGGCACCTCAGATAACATAGCTAAGGAGCTCTAACCTTTTCCTAGATTTTCCCATGGAATTTCTGAAGTTTTCTGGGTTTTATTGCATCTCTGTGCAATAAGATAAAAGACAGGGGGATAAACTGTAAAAAACTAGGAAGTTACCACCTTGAGAGGTGACAAGACTAGTTGCCACATTGAGGGATGACATGACTAGTTGCCACATTGAGAAGCGATGAGTCTATTTACATTGAGAGGCAATGAGTCTCGTCGCTACATGGATAGGTGACGAAAATCCTACACTTCTCTCTCCACATATTTTGTCGTTTTGGGCTTTAATATAATAATTGGGATATTTATAAATGTTATCACGATTTTTCCCTTAATTATTATAATTCCTATAATTTTCCAACATTTAAATAATATGTACTTATCATATAAATCATTATAAATGCCAAATAATTCTTGAAAATTATTGAAATTTGGATGAATTGATAATTAAGATCACTTGTCTTTATTTTTACAGAAATTGAGATGTTATCACATTTTAATGTTATAGCTTATATTTAATTCATGATAATGCTAAAAAATAAAGATAAAATCCAAAATATCCAATCGATTGCTAATCTATTTTAAATCAAATACATCATTGTTTTTAATTGAGTTTTCTCGTAATTATTAAAATTTTATTTTCAAATCCAATTTACTTAACTTTTTAAGTAAATTTTGAATTTGGAAATTAATTTAAAATATCTTCAATTACGAGTTTGATTTTTTAAAATTGATTGGGTCAATATTTAATAATAAATTTGTAATGGATATTTTCTGATCTTAATTTTTTGAAAAAATTCCTTTTTAGTTGCTCGACCTCACATACACAGGCGACTAGCTTACGTGGCAGATTTTGTGCCAGTTAGCTACCAATTCACCGTGTACAGGGAATCCAAGGTCAATTATCTAGTCGTCTCTATGAGTGGAAACTAAATAATTCTATCGCTTGTTCCATTGGTGACTAGATCTAAAAAGGGATTTTTTTCCCATATTTTATGAATTTAATCCTGACCCTTGATCTATATCTCGTCTTTGACGAGATTCCCAGCCCCTAAATTCTAAAATAGCCCCCACTAGGTCTTCAACCCAAAGGTGGAGGCACATTAAAATCCTAAGGAGCCACCTTCATGCCCTAGAAAGGAGAGAAATCCAAGAAAGAGAGAGAGCTTCAGTCCTTCTTCTATGCTCAATCCTCCTATCGAAGCTTAGATCCTAGAGATCTAATCTCCTTTCAAAGCCAAAGTGCGTCCTCGGAGTTCCGTAAACCGGCCTCCACTTCCTCTAACCCCCACGTCAAGGCACCAAGGGTGAAGGGAGTATTCCATCCAATTTATTTTGTTATTTTCATATAAAACTTGTATTCATAATATAGCCCATGGCATATGTATACGGGGACAACCCCTCGAATAGTATTAATCTAGTTATTCATTTTGATTTCTTTTTCTGATTCTATTTACTACACCTAATCTAATTCATATCTGTTTTTCCTATTTTTTTTGAAGGGAAGGAATAATACAAAGCACAAGGATGTTGTTGGACGACACCCTGCCATCGATCCAGTGAATCGAGGACCTGCATCAACAAATCAACCCATCTCCCATAGGTGTCTTGTCAGCAGACATAACAAAGGACAAGTGGCGATCGTAAAGGCCGTCAAAGTGAGTGGACATGACAATGATCTTCAACAACCCCCTACAGAAATCCATCCACAATCTCCCCTTAGTCATTTAGATCATATATTTTATCTTTGATCGTGAAGCACTCCTTCAGAGTATGCTCATTCTTCTAGTGGTATAGGTAGTATTTGGACAATTCTACATTTGAAGCGTTTAGTTTAGGTGCTAGAAGTTGTAAATATCAACTCTCTACTAGCATTTTGAAAACATCATGAAGTGGTTTTAGAAGTGGTGGATAGCTTTGCCTTTTGTGTCCACTGTAATGTTGTGATGGAAGAACATTGTGGTAGCTCCTCTGTCATTGTCGTTGTCCCTTGTATTGATTGCTTAATTGCCCCTATTGGGCATACACTAGGTAACTTGGAGGTTGTTGGTACTGATGATGGGGTTGCTACTAAAATAATCGCTATGGCGACTCCTGATATTGGACTAATTGCCCCTGGTACTAGATTGGTTGAACTTAATACTTGGGTTGGTAGTAGTGGCTCCTTTGTCCCTTCTGCTCTTGCTGAGTTGTGACCTGAGTCATGTCGCTTGTGATGTCCTCAAATGTATCCCTGAGGTCATCTTCTTGTTCCTCCCCTCAAGCTCTAAGAATGGTAAGTCCTCTTTATTGCGGAGGACTCTTGTGGCATGCTCATACAGTTGGGAGTAAGTTTGAAAGTTGTCAACTAGAAATCTAGCTCTAAGGGCTCCAATAATATTTCAGGTGATGACCTCGACTGCTTGGCTTTCAAGGATGTAGCATTTAGATCTGGCTGACATCTCCATTTATCTACTAGCAAAGGTGACGAAATTTTCCTTAGGTTTCATCTTTTCAACGAGGAGATCCTTTATCGTAGGCCAGTGTTAGATGCGGTGGACAAATTGGTGTAGAAATTTCTTCAGCACAATCTTGAAATCATTGAGGTCCATGGTTGTGAGTGTGTTCAACCTTCTCAGTGTCTCTCTCTCGAGGCTCTTGAATAAAAGGTATATGGTAAGCTCATTATCATGTTGATAGAGCAGGGTGTCCATAGTAAAACTAGCTAGATGATTTCGTAGATCACCAATCCCATCATATTTCTATAGTTAGGCATCTTGAACCTGAGCGACAAACTGAACCGAGGAAATTTTGAAGTGTCAAAGTCAACCAGTGCTTTAGAGATTACTCCTGCTTTTGCTAGTGCATCCGAGATCATTCTCTTATTGTCAAAACCTAAGACAGCTGGTTGTCCCTAGCCTTGGTACCGTTGGACTTGGTGGAATTGTTGTTACTGAGGGGAACCATGTTGTCGAGAGAAGAGTAGGTTTGAGCTATAGTATAACATGGTGGCGGTGGTTGGGTTGCCCCTAGATAATGTTGTGATGGGTAGCTTTGTGGGGACTGCATGGTTGGTTGGACAGGAGGGTAGATCGGTGCTACAGGTTATGATGCGGTGTACTTTGTGGATGGGCCTTGCATCAGGAAATTTATTGTTGAGCTTGGTGACATTGTGTAGGTATTTCCTGTAGGAGGTGTAGCTAATGGACTCTAGTGATAGTTTAGAAATGAAGGTCCATGTCCTAGTGGAATTTGGGGATTAGAGGGGTTATGATGAGCCATGAATTGGTGGGCTTGATTAGTGGCTCCTTTAGAGAATTCATGTGAGTTGACCAGCAATGGGGCACTCCATGACTCGGTATAGTTCATCTCTTCCTCCCCTTCACTCTCTCCTTTGAAAAACTGGCCTCCACTCGGAGTCGAAGTTGTAGATATCCCGTTTTGGTATTCCTTTATTTTTATTAAGTTCCATTACACCATAGCATGTCTCATTCATCTTTAGAAGTCTTTTGCTCAATTCAAAGTCTCTCCAATGGCCCATTTGTAAATCTAGACCGTTGAACGCTCCAATGTCAACGTACAACATTATACGCATTATTTTTGGCATTTAACATTATACGCATGATCTTTAGCGTTTAACGTTATATGTTGGATCCCAAACGTTTAACATTCCCAATGCTATTCCTTGCCATTTTAGTCAAAGATTTCATTTTTGGACTCAAGATAAATCTTTATTTTTTCTCAAACGAGTCTTCTTGCCATATTTAGGAGTATTTATTACCTCATTAATTCACTCATTTGACCACTTTTGAATTGGTAGCCAAATTTGACAAGTTTTTGGACAGTTGGTGTTAAATGCTAAGATTTGGGTGTCTAACATTAGATGCTGGCTTTGTTACATCTTACACCTAATAGCTCAGCAATGTCATATCAGTCACTTTCTTTCTTTAGAAAATTTTGAATTCAAAATGTTTCTTTTTAGATTCCCTTAATCGTGCGTAACGTCAATTAGCCTTTGATTGTGATTGGTTGTCTAATTTATTGATGGAATATTCCTTAACTGGTTCAACTAGCTCTTGGTTGTGTTGAACGCCTCATATTGGGCGTTTAACATAAAACACCCAAATTCTTGCTTTCAACACTACTAAATTGGAAACTTTTGTTTGCTGCTGTCTAATTAATTGACTGGTTCAACTAGCTCTTGGTTGTGTTGTGTAGGATCGGATAGCTCCTCTAGAGGGGGGGGGGGGGTGAATAGAGAATTAACACTTTTTAATTACTTAGATCGGTTTTTAC
>JAMKQA010104826.1:0-10396 GCA_024699735.1 Posidonia australis | reverse complement strand
TAATAATTTAAAACAAATTAAATTACAAGAAATTAAAAGCTAAACAAAAATATCAACTACTAAGAATCTGTGTGTGCCACTACAAGACTCCGAACTATATGCACTATACTAAAACCCAACTGTATGCCTACACCTACAACATAAAAACCACAAAAAACAAGCGTAATTGATAAAAGTTACCCAGCATGCACCCCACAAAAACAGCGGAAAACAAATCTATATTAATTTTCCTTAAAATTATTTCGCAAATCATTTTCTCCAAAACCACTGAAACTGACCAACCAGGCCTAATATCGGAAAATCACAACAAATGCGGCCCATACCGGCCAAAATAGCAAACATGGCTCTACTAGCCTAAAACCACAAATAAGGCCCTCAATGGCCAAAACCACACACAGTGAGTCAAGAAGCTCGATGCCAGGCAACCAACTCTGGCCACAAGCAGCACTAAAGTGCGCTGCACTGCTACGATGAAGCCACCCTGTGCAGGAGCGATCATCGTTCTGTGATTCTCTCACCTAGAGAATCCTCACAAAGCCAACCCCTAGAGGAAGGCAGTCCTGTCTCTCAGGACACTACCAGCTACGAGGCACGTGTCCCACCTGCACTGGTCACCACAGCTTACGCCTCCTCACGGCGTCCTCTACATGGTGCTTAGGAGGGAGTGTCATACCTCCATACCTGACAACACCGGAGCCTTAGTGCTTATAGCGACAATAGGAGTGTCATACCTCCCCGTCACGCCACAAAATGCCTTAACCCACAGACCACGACCATAGCCTCGAGACAACAGCTAGGGAGTCTCATACCTCCAAGACCCAATGACTCTCAGCCTCAGCTCTCTCGGCCCCCGACCTCAACCAGGGAGACGTGCTCGACCACCTGAGAATGTCGTCACATTCCCTGGTCCCAACGACACGATCCCACGGTGTCTCGGCCCACACATAGAAAACCAGGAAAACCATTTTCCAAAATGGGCCAACTCATTCCTTTTGAAAACCATTTTCAAAACCATTTCATATCTTTGGAAACTCTTTCAAAACCATGACAAAATGGCACATCAGGTGTCCCACGAGACCACCAATGATGGCCCACGATCCCATCTCAAATTGGAAAAACAAACCAATCTGGGAAATCCACAGAAATCACATTTTATAAAACAGCTAGGCCCTAATTCGACATACCGAGAAGGGATTGGTATACCGAAATCTCCTGGATCGAAAGATCGACTAGTGTTGGTCGACTGAAATAGGTGCAGGCACCCTAAACAGCAGACCGAAAACCGAACCGACAGAAAGTTCTTGGTTCAGTAGACCGAACATATTCAGTCAATCGAAGTAGGACACAACGGTCAACACTCATAGCCAAAAACAGTAGACCAAGGAGAATCGACCAACAGAATTTTGACCAAAAAACCTAATCTGACAGAAAAATGACATACCGAAATGATTCAGTATGTCGTTTTCTACGAAAGCAGAAACAGCTCCTAGCCTCAACTCGCAAAATTGTCCAAAATAGGACCAAGGGGCAGACCCACAAAACAAGTACCATAAAATCCAACTAAAACATATATAGTAGATGCTCGAGTCTACTCCAAATCCACAAAAACAAAACCAAAATCCATTCATCATGCAAGAAGAAATAAATTCGAGAAGCCATAGGGGTCAAAACAACCCAAAACCACACAATGCCATTAATGGCCATAAATGCCACCATAAATCATCATAAATTCATAATAAATTCTAGGAATATAAATTTACCTAGATTTCATGCACTCCTATCATTTTCTACCATTTTCATGCTTTCTACAACACGGGGTGAGGCACGTACCTGAAAACAGCCTCCGACAACCCAACTTGCTCTTCCACCAACAACCGGCGACCAACACGCCTCCCACACGTCCTCAACTGCTCCACACACCACCTCAAGTAGCCCAACGACCTCTAGTTCACTCGTAGGCACCATTGACAAAGGAAATAGGGGAGGAGAATGGGGGAGGAGGGAAAGAGAGGGAGAGAGAGATGGGAGAGAAGAAAGTGAGTGGGTAGGGAGAGAGGAGAGGAAGGAGAGAGGTGGAGGAGGTTGCTTGGGTCGTGAGGGAGAGGGGGGAAGGAGAAGGCATGAGGGGAGAAGAAGAAGGAGGAAAAGAGTTGTTCGTGCATTGGGCAGATGTTGGGCTTATAAAGCCATGCAACAAAGTAGCTAAGCGCGTGCACACCTGCACATCTTGCTAACAGCCACCTCACACATGCTCGTCCACAAGCACTAAGCATGTCCAACAACCAATCCCACCCACTGGTCCACAGACACACGTGGGCCCACACAGAGTCCACAGGCATAGTGCCACAATGCATAATGCCAACCACGCACAGGAACATACAAACAGAAGTCAGCCCACGAGGCCCAAGCTCGAAATCACAAAATCACACAAACGAGCTTCAGAACAATAACACCCATCCAGAAATAAATTCATTATAATGTAAGTAATTACAAAATGAATTTACGGGTGTTACAAGACACGTCCCTGAGTCGGCTATTGTGTACTCCCTACTCTCCTAGGAGGGTCTGGACAAGACCTTTGAATGTGCCTTGGCCTCCCACAATTGTAACACATCGTTTGGCCTTGTGCATGCCGTGAACGAGGACAATTCGCTGTGAAATGGCCCACCTGAGCACACTAGTAGCAATAGCTATGTTGTGACCCATTGAAACCTTTCTGACTGGGGCCAGTGTCACTCCTACAAGCAAAACTGTGCCGATCGTTGGAAACACCCCTAGATTTCTCCTTCCTTCTCTTCTTGGAACCACTAAAACTTGGCATACTTTAGAAGGAGAACCATGAAGCAAAGGACAATTTCGACTTCCCTTTGGAACAATCCTCCATAAATTTCTTGTACTCATCTTCGAAACGAGAAGCCATCTCGACCATCTTCGTGACTATCTAACACCAACAAGCCATCACCTTCAATCTCAGCCTTGGCTGAAGACCCTCCAGAAACCTCTTCGTCGCCGCTCTTCAAAATCAAAGGCCTGGGCGAATCGTTCCAGATGGGCAAAGGCAACTTCATATTTGCTTACTATCATGTTGCTCTACTGCAAATTCTGGATTCTCGGTCGAACCTGTCCCGCACATGATCGTGAGAGTACTTCTCGTAGAAGGCTTCTTCAAAGTCCTTCCACTTGATCTTGACCATCAAAAAATCTAGGAACTTCAGTTGCTGCACAGCTATCCACTACTGATCTGCATCACCTTCCAGTAGATAGGTGGCCAATTGTATCCAATACTACATTGGACACGTTATGTTCTCCAGTATCTTCGCAGTCTTTTGTAATCATGCCTCGCTCACCTCGGGCCCACCTTTTCTTTTGAACGTTGGAGCATGGAGCTTGCTCAATTGAGAAAGCCATGGATCTCTTGACAATCTATTCAAACCTCTTTTGCTGAATGCGTGGGAGATCCTGTGCACCATATTTCGTAGCTCGGCCTGCATGCTCTGCCACCCACTCTCCTCTTAAGAATCAAGCTCCTCGACAGAGGCCTTACCTTTACTACCGTGATGAGGCATTCTACAGAAGAAAAAAGGATACTTGAACCACAATCAGTAAAACAAACAATCAAAAATCATGGTAAAATCGACTGGTGCAGACACAACCATGACATGCAATTCCTATGGAATTATCAAAAATTGGACACTCTAGGCTAGTGCATCTAGTGAATCTGGACTCTGATACCAAATCTGTAATGACCCACGTCGCTACACCCAAAGATTATTAACCTAATTAAAATTAAACATAATTAAATGCTAATTTACAAAATAATTAAAGGCTAACTAAAAGCATTTAGACTACCAGGAACTTGTAGTGAACGGCTAGTGACCCCAACTATATGCACTAGTGTTACAGCACTAATCGTTTGCACCTGCAACAAAAAAACACACGTGTGACTAGAAAATCATACAACACATACTCCACGGAAAACTACAAGAAATTGAACAGAAACTAGTGATATAAATCCAACCAGGCTTTAAAGCAATTTCCAAAACTATTTTATTCTTTTAAAAGTCACCAAAAACGCTAGAAATCACCAACATCTCACAAACCAAACCCCACTGGCCAAAAACCTACAGAAAACTAGTAAATACATTAAAACCACACTGTGAGTCATGCTGCTCGACGTCAAGCAACCAACTCTAGCCAAAAGTAACCACTGAAGTGCTCTGCACTATCACGGACAAGCCACCCTACAAGGAGTAAGTCTGTCATGGGTTCCTTCCACTTGAAGGACCATGCAAGGCTAACCACACACCAAAATCCTGCTCATCCTACACCTAGATGAGCTGTCCTCTCTTCGCATCCACACCTCGGTACCTAGAGCAACCAGAGTGTCATATCTCCAAGTTCAGATGGTATCCTGAGTCTCAACATTTGGAGTGACTGGAGTACCATACCTTTAGGTCTGGATGACACCTTGATCGACAAACCTCAGCCTCGGCCTTTAGGAGTATCATACCTCCAGGATCCGACGAATACTTAGCTACGACCTCTTGGTCTCCGACCTCAACCTAGATGTCGCACTGGACTACTTGAGAATGTTGTCACATTCCCTGGTCAGGCAACACGTCCCTCTGGTCTCTTGGTCCATCACACCAAAAAAACCTCGAAAAACACATTTCCAAACCATATTCACCTTTTTCTTTAAAATCCTTTCCAAACCATTTTTATATCACTAGAATATCCACAAAACCAATACACCATTTAATCATAATTAAATCCACGAAAATCAACAAAATTTCCACCAAATATAGGCTTAGGGGTTTGATTCGGCAAACCGAATTGAGAATGGTCGACTAAACCTAGGCTCTGTGCTCTCACCAGGGAAAACAATCGGCATATCAAATGGATTCAATATGCCGAAACTAGATTCAGGGCCAAACTCCCAAGAGCCAAATCGACATACCAAATGGGTTTGGTCTACCAATTTCTAGGTTCAAGGGGGTTTTGAGAGCATGATTGGCATACTGAAATAAATTCGGCATGCCAATTCTACTGATGATAGAAAGATAGGCAACCCTTAATCCAACAAATTGCCCAAAATGGGAACTTGAGCTGAGCACAACACAAACCACCAAAAATTCTACAAAATGATCAGAGTGAATACATTCAAACACTCTACAATATGGCACAAAAATCACTACGATCGATTCACTGTAGTTCAAGATATCAAAATTTAAAGCAAAGAGCACAAAATGCATGAATAGTACTCATGGCATGCATTAAATCACCATAAATTTGACATAAATTTACTAAAATCATGAAATTTCTACTGAACATTACAATCATGCTAAGCATCACATCCACACCATTTCCATGCCAAAATGAGAAGGAAAATATAGAGTGTGCACCTCTTGGATGATCACAGAGGCACCGTCACGCTAACGACCCAAAATGCACCACCCACGAACACCACCACGCTGGCCACCACACACCCTCTCCTCGAGCTCAATGTAATACCCAAAAATTCATTTTATTGTAATTGTACATTTTAATGAATTTTATTGTGGACGAGTGTTACTAACACGAGGCCTATTTCTATAATTCTGTGGTTTTGTGCTTTGGCCTCGTTGTTTGGCTTGTTTTGTACCTTGTCTTTTTGTGGAGGCACTATGCTATGTGGGGACGTACAGGTGGTGATGGGTGGTTTGCCTTGTGCTCTTGCATGGTTGGTGTGGGAACTGTTGGTTATGGTTCGGACGTGTAGTTGTGCATGCATGTTGTTTGGTTGTTGTGCACATGTGTAACCACCACCGACCCACACGTATAAAGGAGAGAAGAGCCGAAGCTTTCCCTACATGATTCTTCCTCCTCCTTCCCCGCCAATGTCTCCCTTCCTCTTCCTCGGACGCAGCATCGACGAATGAACCCCAGAGTCTTCTCCTCTCCCCCCGTGTCGTGCCTTTCCTCTCCTTCTTCCTTCCACTTCCCTCCTTTGTCCTCCTCCCTTCTCCACTGTCAGCAAGAGTTAGAGAGAGAGAGTGTCAGAGTGTTGGAGCTTGGATGAGCTCAAAAGGAACTCCAAATCGTTGTCTCGATGGTGTGGTAAGCTCGTGGTTGCCTGGAGTGTGAGGTGGTCGTCAGAGTTGTGTTGCGTCGCCGGCGAGTGAAGGTTGGACCTCTATGATCGTCTTAGAGGTATGCAACTCACACCTTTCCTCTATATTGGCATGAAAATGTAGTAAATAACTAGGATTGCATGAAATTTAGGTGTTCTTGTGATCTCTAGATTTTTTTAGAGAATTTGTTGCACATTTATTGTGAATTTATGGCCATTTAATGCATATTTTGTTATCGTGCTTGTTTTGAGTTCTCTATCTTTATATTTTAATATCTTGAGCTACGATCAATGGATCATAGTGATTTTTACATCAATTTGTAGTATATTCCAATGTCTGCAATGCCTGGTTTTCGTGGATTTTATGACTGTGTGTGGTGGGATCGTCCGAGACTCCCATTCCGTGTGAACAGTTTGGGTAGGGCTTCCCTCTGTTTTTCAGTGTTCAGCTGCATCGACATGCCAAATGGATTTAGTATGTCATTCATGCCTTCTGCCTTGGCCTGGAAACTCAAGTTTGGTTGACCAATCCTTTTCGGTTGATCGGATCAGGAGTTTTCGATAGACCGAGTGGGTGTCGGTCTACCAAGCCAGGGCCTTGTGCTAGGTTCGGTCGACCAACCAGTTCTAGTCTACTGAATCAGACCTCTGTTCAGTTTTAATGTGGTTTTGCTGTGGACTTTTTGAATGGCTTTAAATGTGATTTGTTGACATGGTGTTTTGAGGACCATCATGGCTATATATATTGTGGCTTTGATGATGATTAATCAGCGTGGCCGTTTTGTAGAGATTTTGGATGCATGAAAATGATTTTGAAAAGGATTTTTAAGAATATGAGATATTGTTTGGAAAATAGTTTTCTGTAGCTTTTGTGTGGACGAAGATACGGTAAGGTCGTCTTACCTAGACTAGGGGATGTGACGACATTCTCAAGTGGTGGGCGTGTTACCCAAGTTGAGGTTGGGGACCAATATACTGTAGCCAAGTATTCGTCAAATCTTAGAGGTATGATATTCTTGAACTATCATTCACGAGGCCGAGGCTGAAGTCTGGGGGTTGAAGTGTTGTCTAGACTTGGAGGTATATTACTTCAGTTATCACCAGGGCATTGAGGCTCGAGGTACCATCGGGTGTAGAGGTATGATACTCTCATTGTCTGGGTACCGAGTTGAAGATGTTGAGAGGGCGGACCTTGTGGTGTTGGCCAGTACAGGTAGTGCACTTACCCCATTTTCGGTATCGTCCTGAGTGACAAGACAACTTTCTTAGGTAGGATTTGCTCCTTGCAAGGTGGCGGGTCTGTGGCAGTGTAGTGTATCTTGATGGCTACTTGTGGCCAAAGTTGGTTGCTTGGTGTCGAGCAACACGACTCAGTGTGGTTGCAGTTTTTGGCTAGTAGGCCATGCCTGCAGTTTTGGCCAGTATGGCCCGTGTTTTGCAGTTTCAGTCAGTGGGGCCCGTGTTTTGAGGTTTTGGTGGACTTAGTGAAAATGAGATTTCAAAGATAATAAAATGATTTGAAAAGGGAAAGCTTGGTTTTGTTTTCCGTGTTTTTCCATGGAGTACGTGTTGGGTGACTTTTCTGATCACTTACGCTTTTTCTTGTGGTTTTAGTTGCAGGTGCAAATGAGTAGCAGTTATGGTTTCTAATTCATATAGTTGGAGTCTCCTAGCCATTCACTGCAAGTTCTTGGTAGTGTAGATGCATTAATTGGCCTTTAATTTACTGTAATTTAGCATTTAATTGTGTTGAATTTATTTGGGTTAATTGATTCTTGGTAGTAACGATGTCAGTCGTTACAACTAGAGTACTACCTTAGCCTCGAGTCTACTCCAACACCACACCTCTCTCTCTCTCTCTCAGTCTCTTTGATGGGAGGAAGAAGGGGAAGAGGAATGGGAGGGGAAGGAGGAGAAGAAGGGAGAAGGAAAGGAGAAGAGAAAGAAGAAGGAGGAGAGGAAGAGGAGAAGGAGGGTTCGTCCATCACCTCACTGGCTCGTGGAAGAGGGAGGGAAGGAGGGGATGTAGACTGTTGAGGACATTACGTCCTCTCCCTCTTATATGCCCGTGCTGGAGGAAGTTGTGCATGTGCACAAGAAGAAATCAAAAGCACATGTACCTAGCTACACATCCCCAGCCACCAACCGATCCTGCACCAACCAACAAAAAAACGAGGCAACAAACACTCCACACTAGCACGACTATATACAGGAACACAAGCACAGTGCTGCACAAGAAAAACAAGGCACGACACCAAGGCCCAAAGCACAAAACCACTGACTTAACTGAAATGAGCCCCGTGCCAGTAACACCTGTCCATAGTAAACTTCATTAAACTGAATAATTACAAGGCAATGAATTTTCGAATGTTACAATTCTACCCCCATGTCTTTTGCATGTGTGATTTTTTTTTGTGATCTTGTTTGTCTTTTGCACCTTATAGGGCCTATCGATGACAATGATAGGATCATCTTAGATATTTTTCTTAGATTGTTGTTGTCCCTTCCTAGCGGAGATCTTCACAAAAGGGGACATTTTCTTTTCCTTTCGTTCTCTTTGATTAGGGACACTTCTCACTAATTACAATTCTTGTTAGAATACAAGAAGAGCATTATGAATTAGATGTCCAAGAAAATTAACAAAGAACATCGTAAACTTTGAAAGAAAAGGGGACATTTTCTTTTCCTTTCGATCTCTTTGATTACGGACCCTTCTCATTAATGGCAATTCCTGTTAGAATACAAGAAGAGTATTATGAATTAGATGTCCATGAAAATTAACAAAGAACATAGTAAACTTTGAAAGTATACTTACTTTACAAAAAAGTAAACTTTGAACGCAAAATAACAAACTTTAAAATCATACTTGCTTGACTTACAAGAGTATAGTTTGAAATTTCTTCTTTCATTTCTTCTTTTCTCTTTTTTGTTCATCCTCTTCATCACCATGATGAGAAACCTATAAAAATCATATCTCATTTGAATTAAAATATATCTCATGAAAACAATAATCATATCTCACAATACCATATTGTTAAAAGAAGAAAGAATCTTACTTCTAGTGGAACCTCTTTCTTGTTTTCTTTCTCTCATCCTCCTTGTTCATCCTTTTCACCATGAAGAAAGGCCTTGTAGACACCCCGATTTTGAGGTGACCCATTGATAAGACTCCAATTGTTGCTTTGGATGTGGCTGATCCCTGAACCAACTCTAAACTCGTAGCAAGCCAGCAGCCCAATCTAAAAACCAGCCCAATAGGGGAGAACACCTAACTGGCACACCTAGCTAGCACACCTAACTGGCACACCTAGCTAGCACACCAACCTAGCACACTTAGCTAGCACACCAACCTAGCACACTTCCCTAGCACACATAGGTGGCGCACTTAGTCAGTGCACATCCCTGGCGCACAACGCTGCGCAGGCTACGGCTGCTGTCTTTCCACCTTCCTTGGCTGTTACCTCTAGCAGCGAATATGCCTTGGAATCTACCAGGCTCTTCGTCTGCGAGGCTCTCCTCATTCCATGAGTTAGCCTTGAGGAGATCCCTATAAATAGAGGTCAATAGGCAACCATGAGAGCACCACTTTCCTAGAGAAGAGAAATCCTTAGAGTTGAGAGTCCTGAGCAGACACCTTGCATCCAGCCATTTTATGCTCTGAAGCCCGACCTCCGCACGAGCCTCTCCACCAGTCCAACAGCTTATTTTCATTCCCTAGAGCACCCCCTTACGTCCTAGAGCCTTCCAAAGCAACGAGGATCTTCTTATCTCTGATATTGCAAAGAGGGAACACTTCGTGAGGTAGGCTTTCTACCTCCTTTTTATTTTCTAAATATCATTTCAAAACTTGATAAAACATGCTTAAAACATTACGTATGATCTGTTTTGTTCCATGTTTATGAAGATTTTATGATAACATGCTCACATTCTATGCAAATAATCTCCATGCTAATCTATGTTTACATTTCTGGCATGAAATCTACATGAGCTATTGTTTCCTTGCACATAGTGTTTTGCCATGCACCATGTATGCCCTTGCACGTAGGAGCATGCGCATTTGATCATCATTTATACATGTTTTGATTCATTTTATCGAGATCATGCTTGTTCCTAAGTATTTCACCCGTTTTCATGCATGAACCCACCAACTTGCTTTGGCTTCAAATGCTTTGTTTTCATGATGATTCTTGACCCTGTGCACTCGTAGTATGTTTTCCAGTTTTTATCATGGCATAATCCTTTAGCACTTGCATGAATCCTCCTTGTATCTCTGCTAGGTGGGTTCTG
>JAMKQA010104825.1:0-10667 GCA_024699735.1 Posidonia australis | reverse complement strand
TCGTAAAGGAAACATGCTCAGAATGGAACTTTAAAACATTTAAGGCATAACTCCTCAAAACTCCCAAAATTCACACAATCTAGCATGATCCTTACACAAACACATCATTGAACTCATTTCCATCATTCCTACTATTTTTCTACAATTTTCCATGCATTTATCACAATTTTCATGCAATTAATCCTACTGTTAACAAAACAGCAAACGACGGAAAGGGATGGGGTCGCGTACCTGGCACAGCCCCCGACGACCTTCCCTACACTCTGGCGAACCTCCTCGCTCCCCGGCGAAGCCTCCTCTGCCGGCGGAACACACGGGCGGCTCACCACCTCCTTGGTCACGCGCCGATCCTCTCCCTCTCCTCCTCTCTCTGTCATCCCTTCCTTTCTTTGCATGCCGCGACCTCCACTTATCCTCCTCTCCACCTGCATCGCGCTGGCCGCCCATCGCATCGGAGGAGACGACGAGGCACGGATCAGTGTCGCTGGTGGCACGGGTCGGGGAAGGGAAGGGGACGGAAAGAAAAATATGCGGCTCGTGAGAGGAAGGAAAGGAAGGAGAAAAAGAAAGGAAGAAAAGATAGGCACGCAAACCGAGACAACTGTGCATCCTCAAATCGGACTCCACATGGATCCCAAATTACAAGCAGATACACAGAAAGCCAACCACAACCTCACACAACCAAGAAACAACAGATTACTCATTAATAAACCATTATACACAATATTGCAAATAATTACATGGGTTATAATAAAAATGGATAATCAGACCCAGATGTCACAATGATAATTTGGAATATGTCATTAAATCCAATCCTCTAGAACTTGACAATAATGCTTCTGAGGTGGAAGTTAAGGAACAAAAGAAATGGCAAATTGAAGACAAAAGGGCAAGGAGTGTCATGTTTATATTCATGGAAGACAGTCTCATAAAATGTTTTGAGACTTATGACACTTCACAAAAATTATGGAATGCTTTACAGTAAAAGTATGATAAATCTACTAAAATAAATACTTAACTTCTCCCTCAAAAGTATAACTTTTGCAAAATGTAAGAGAGACAAAGTGTCGTGGAACATGTGAATAACATGATTGTCATGACAAAAGATTTGTCTATTGTTTGAACTCCTAGTCACTAAAAACTACAATTAGCAACTATACTTAATAGTTTGCCAAATGGTTTTAACATGGTGACCACAGCCATGAGATCTACCTCATTTCTTCAACTCTCAGAACTGCCAGCAAGGTTGGAAACTGAGCAAGAGATCATGACTAACTGCCGGAAGGAAGAAATAAATTTAAAGGAAGCTAATTTTATGCATCGAAAATCCAGGAAAGACAAAGACCAGAACAAAAGAATTGGACGGAGTTCAAAAACCAATCACAGTCAAATAAGGCTCGAGGGTCTTGCCATTTGTGTGGTAGTTTTGACCACTATAAAACAAATTGTCCAAACAAGGATGAAAATAAGGGCAAGGCACCAAAACAAAAAGGTGATAAGAGTGTCATCCCCTACATTTTCCACAATAATTTAAAACAAATTAAATTACGGAAAAATTAAAGACAAATAGTAAATATCTAACTACCAGGAACCTATGTGTGCAGCTAAGAGACACCAGACTATATGCACTACGCTAACTCTCTACATGCCTGCACCTGCAACCCAAAAATATGAGGAAAAACATAAGAGTGACAGAATTCACCCAGTACGCATCCCACGAAAACTGCAGAAAACAAATCATAGTTACTTTTCTTTTTAAATTCATTTCACAAACTATTTGCTCAAAACCTCATGAAACAGGCCCACACCAGCCAAAACCACAATCGGGGCTCTACTAGCCCAAAGCCACAAGCAAAGGCCTTCAATGGCCAAAACCACACAAAGTCTAGGCAACCTAACTTTAGCCACACGTAGCCCACTGAGGAGCAACCACGGTGTTCTGCACTGCCACAGTGAAGCCACCCTGTGCAGGAGCGATCACCGTCTTGCAATTCTCCCTACCTAGAGAATCCTCACAGAGCCAACCCGTCCCTAGGAAGGTTGTCTTGTCTCTCAAGTCGCTACCAACTACGGGGCACGTGTCCCACCCGTACTGGCCACCCCAAGGTACACCTCCTCATGGCATCCTCCACACATAGTGCTCAGGAGGGAGTGTCATACCTCCACACTCGACGACACCCGAGCCTCAATGCTCACAGCGACAGTAGAAGTATCATACCTCCCCACCATGCCACAAGACACCTCAACCCGCGGATCACAACCTAGCCTTGAGAGGACAATCAAGGAGTCTCATACCTTTAGGACCTGACGCTCCTCAACCTCAGGTATCTCGGCCCCCAACCTCAACCAGGGAGTCGCGCCCGACCACCCGAGAATGTCGTCACATTTCTTGGTCCCGACGACACGATCCCACACTGTCTCGGCTTGCACACAAAAAACCAAGAAAACATTTTCCAAAACAGGACAATTATTTCTTTGAAATTCATTTCCAAAACTATTTTCATATCTTTGAAAATTCTTCCAAAACCTCGACAAAGTGGCACGTCAGGTGTCCTAGGGAACCACCACTGACGGCCCACAATCTCATCTCACAGGGATAAAATAAAGTAATCCAGAAAGTCCTCGAAAAACACATTTGGGCCTAGAATTGGCATGTCGAAAAATAGATCTGGTATGCCAAAAATCCCTGGTTCGGTACACCGATCTGGATCGACCGACCAAATTAGGTCAACGGTCAACACTCAGGCCAAATTCGATATACCAAAACCTATTTTGGTCGACCGAAATCTTCTGATTCGAGTGACCGTCCAAAATTGAATGACCGAATTTCAACCAGGGGACTTAATCTAACCGAAAAGTGGCATACTGAAATGGTTCGGTATGCCGAATTCTACGAAAAATAGAAAACGGCCCATACCCTACAGTCCGAAATCGCCCCAACTGGGACCTCCGATCGGACCCCTTAAACAAGCACCAAAAATCTTGCATAAAACATAAGATGTAGACCCTCGAGTCTACTCCAAATCCCAACAAACAAAACTAAAATCCATTCACCATGCATCAAGATATAAAATCACAAATGCAGAAGGGTCGAAATGACCCAAAACACACCAACTGCCATAAATACCCATAAATTCATCATAAATTCTATAAAATCACAATAAATTCTAGGAATGTATATTTACCTAGATTTCATGCAATCCTATCAATTTCTACCATTTTCATGCTCTATATTGCATGAGGTAGAAGTGTGTACCTAAAAACAGCCTCCAACGATCTCCGACCGACTCCAGCGAACTCTAGCGCAACCACAGCCTCAGGAGCGCTCCACGCAAACTCCACACACCACCCCAAGCCACGATAGCCCTCCACTGCTCTCCCTCTCTCTCTCTCTCTCTCTCTCTTCGTCGGTATGTGAGAAGGAGAAACATGGGATGTGGGTGGAAGGAGAAGAGGGGGAAAAAGGATGCAGGAGTGGGGAGGAAGGAAAGGAAGGGAAAAGAAGGTGGGGAAGAAGGGGAATGCACACGTCGAGGAGGAGGGGGAAAAAGAAGAAGGAAGAAGGGGAAGACGGCGACGAGCGGCGGATGAGTGTGGTGCGGCTTATAAAGCCTGCGCACGTAGTAGCTAGGAACATGCTCACCTACACATCTCAGCCACCGGTACACCGCACGAGCACACCGGCCACTCCGCCCAACCACCAGCCTCAACCAACGACCTAGGTGCGTAGGCCCCACGTGGACCCCACACTTGGGCCCTACACTCACAGTGCCACAATGCACAGTGCCAACAACGCACAGGGACACGCAATTAGAAGCCGGCCCACGAGACCCAAGCCTTAAAGCACAAATCACACAACAGGCCTCGGAATAGTAACATCTGTCCAGGAATAAAATTCATAAAATTTAAATAATTACAAAAATGAATTTTTATTGGTGTTACATCCTAACCCCCTTAAAAGAAGATTTCGCCCTCGAAATCACTAGGCGAAAAGATACGGGTATTGAGTTAGGATGGCTTTCTTACGTTCCCACGTGGCCTCCTTGGCTCCATGATGTCGCCACCGCACCAAAACCAATGGAATCACCTTGTTCCGCAGCACCCGCTCCTTGCGGTCAACAATCTCGATGGCATCCTCCACAAAAGACAGATCTTCCTGGAGCACTTTTGGTTGAACCGGAATCACATGAGAAGCATCAACCAGGCACTTCCTCAGCATGGAGACATGGAACACGTCGTGCATAGACGACATCTCTGGTGGTAGATCAAACCGATAAGCAACTTCATCAATCCTTTGGGTGATCTGGTACGAACCAATATAACAAGGACTCAGCTTGCCACGCTTCTCGAACCTCATGACACCCTTGGTCAGTGACACTTTCTGGAACACATAGTCTCCCACCAGAAATTCTAGCAGTCTTCCCCTCCTATCGGCATAGCTCTTCTGCCGACTCTATGCAGCCAACAGCCTGCTCTGGATTAGATCCACCTTGTCCGCATACAACTCTACAAGCTCAGGATCATTCAACTGACGCTCGCCCACCTCGCTCCAGCAAACCGGCGATCTGCAAGGCCTACCATACAAAGCTTCGTACGCCGTCATCCTGATGCTCGAATGATAACTATTGTTGTAGGCGAACTCAATCAGCGGCAAATGGTCCTCCCAACACCCTTGAAAGTCTAAGGCACATGCTCTGAGCATATCCTCCAACATCTGCATAGTCCTCTCTGTCTGACCATCCTACTGAGGATGAAATGCTATGCTATAGTTGAGCATGGTGCTAAAGGCCTCCTACAGAGTTCTTCAGAACCTTGAGGTGAACCTCGTGTCTCTGTCCAACACGATGGACACCGGAACACCATGCAGCCTCACCACCTCAGAGGCATACAACTTCGCCAGGTAGTGCATCGGAAGTTTCACCCGAATGGGCAGGAAGTGAGCAAACTTGGTTAGCCGATCCATGATTACTCACATGGTGTCCTTCTTCCTCTAAGTCTATGGCAAACCAGTCACGAAGTCCATCGAGATGTGCTCCAACTTCCACACAGGAATATCCAACGGCTGCAAGGTCCCTCCAGGTCTCTAGTGCTCTGCCTTGACTAGCTGGCAGGTAGTACACCTCGCCACATGGTTAGCAACATCTCTCTTCATGCTAGGCCACCAAAAATTCTGCTTCAGGTCTCGGTACGTCTTCGTACTCCCAAGGTGAATGGTGTACCTAGACCGATGTGCTTCATCCAATAGCCTCTACCTAGCCTCCTCATACTGGGGCACATACAGATGCATATCGTACCTCAACTCTCTATATGCCCCAACAGAGAAATGAGGCTCTCCATCAGCCTCCAACTTCTCAAACATAGCCTGAACAAATAGGTCCAGCTGCTGACAGGCGACAATAAACTCTAATAGCTTCGGGCGAACAGACAAGTTGGCCACCTAGGCACCAACCGTTCCTCGAGCTTGTCGTTTCGGCCTGCAGCTCACCAGATCCTCCAACATGGTCCATTCCTTGACCATCAGGCTCGCCATCACGTGTGTGCACCAACTCAGGGCATCAGCAACAACGTTGGCCTTGCTGGGATGGTAGGATAGGTTGAAATCATAATCCTCCAAATACACCACCGAGCGATGCTGCCTCAGGTTGAGGTCCCGTTGCGTGAAGATATACTTCAAGCTCTAATGATCGGTGAAGACCTCAAATTGCTCCCCATAAAGAAAGTGTCACCAGAGCTTGAGAGCGAACACTACGGTAGCCATCTCCAAATCGTGGGTCGGGTAGGTCTTCTCATGATCCTTCAGCTGGAGCGAACCATATGTGATGACATTGCCATGCTGCATCAGAACACACCCTAACCCAACACCACTGGCATCACTATACACAGTGAAACCACCACTTCCAGAAGGCAGAGTCAACACGGGGGCAAAAACCAGACGAGACTTCAGCACTTGGAAACTAGCCTCACAATTCTGGTCCCAGCAAAAAGGAACACCCTTCCTGGTCTGCTTTGTCAAAGGCACGGCTATGGAGGAGAAATCCCTGATAAACCTCCTATAATAGCCCGCCAGACCCAAGAAACTCCTGATCTCTGACACAGTCCTAGGTCGTTCCAAACTACTCACCACCTCGACCTTGGCAGGATCCACTCTGATGCCTTCTTTGGAAATCAAATGGCCAAGGAAAATGACTTCGCTTAGCTAGAACTCGCACTTGGAGAATTTGGCGTACAGCTGATGACGCCTCAGAGTATCCAAAACCACCCTTAGGTACAAGGCGTGAGTCCTAGCGTCAAGAGAATAGACCAGCACGTCATAAAAAAAACCACAACGAACTAGTCCAGAAAAGGACTGAAAATCCTGTTCATCATATCCATGAACGCAGCCGGTGCATTAGTCAAGCCGAAAGGCATGACCGTGAACTCGTAATGCTCGTACTGCGTCCAGAAGGCAGTCTTCTGAATGTCTGAGTCTCGTATCCTCAACTAGTGATACCCTGACCTCAGATCAATCTTCAATAATACCAATGCAGACTGCAACTGGTCGAACAGGTCATCAATGTAGGGCAAGGGATACTTGTTCTTCATTGTAATCTGGTTCAGCATTTGATAATCTTTACACAGTCAGAGCGAACCATCCTTCTTACAGACGAACAAGACAGGTGCTCCCCACAGAGACACACTCGGCTTGATAAACCCCTTGTTCAGCAACCACTACAACTGAGTCTTGAGCTCTCGCAATTCCATTGGTGCCATAAGATAAGGAGGCTTCGACACAGCACCAGAACTGGGGATCAGATCGATCAAGAACTCTACTTCCCTGTGAGGTGGCATACCAGGCAAATCGTCAAGGAAAATGTCAGGCTATTCACACACTACAGAAATGTTGTGAACACCCAACTCAGGAGAACTGGAGGTAACTATACTAGCTAGATACCCCACACAACCCCTAGTCAAAGACTTATAAGCCTTCATAGTTGAAATGACAAGCTTAGGCTAACCCTGACACCCACCTTGCACAAAGAAAGATCCATCCTCAGGAGACCCAAAATAAACTCTCCTCCGAGCACAGTCGATCAAAGCGGATTGCTGCACCAACCAATCCATGCCGACTATCACATCGTACTCCTGCATGTCCATCATGATCAAGCTTGCGTTGAACTCTCTACCATTCAATGTCAAGTCGATAGACTATAGATACCTCCATGCCAAATTATGCTCCCCTAGCGGCGTCACCTCACTAAGATGAAAGGCCAGTCTAGCTGGTCTCTCTCCCAACTCCACCGCGAAAGACTCAGAGATAAAGGAGAAAGAACTCCCCGAGTCAAACAACACTTTGGCCAGCCGGCCAGCCACAATAAAAGAACTAATGGCCAAACAAAACAACACCACACATCCATACAATCAGGCAGATGGCCAGATTACATGGATATTACAACAAATCTCTAAGGATTACAGAACCAACTATTCATCCTTACCCTCAACAACATCTCCCGAAGACCCAACACCTGGAGTTGCAATAGTGAACACTCATCCCCTAGTCGACTGTTGTAGCGCTCTTCCTGCCTTCTTAAGGGGTTCCGGACAGGATCTTTGAACGTGTCTTGCCATCCTACAATTATAGCACACCACTGGAGAGGGAGTTCGCCTAGGATGAGAAAAAAATGTAGCGATGTGGCCCACCTGACCATTGTTGATGCACTGGCTCCCACCAGGAACACTAGACCTTGTCTAACTGAGGCTAGCTCCGCTACCCCCAGTAAAACTTTGTCGGCCCACAGAGGAAGCATTGGACCTCGCCTTCTACTTCTTCTCAAGGCTACTCGAACTACCGGCGTTTGGAGGATTGGAGAAAGAGAACCGGGAGGTAAAGGAAGACTTACCCTTCCCCTTGGGACGATTCTCCAGAAACTTTTGATGCTCTACTTCGAAGTCGTAAGCCATCCCAACCATGTCCTCCATAGTCTGGCACCTACAGCTCATCACCTTCACCCGTAGCCCAGGGTTCAAGCTGTCCAAAAACCTCTATGCCCACTCCTTCTCAGAATCATAGGCAGGAGCAAAGCATTCCAGCCGGGCAAACTCAGTCTCATACTCGAGCACTGACATCGTGCCCTACTCCAGACTTCGAAAATCTCGGTGAAGCTGCTCCTTCACATGAGTGGGAAAATACTTGTCATAGAAGGCCGCCTTGAAATCCTTCCACTAGATGCTAACAGTGATTGAGTCCGGGAACTTCAACTACCTCACAGACTTCCACCACTTATTTGCCTCACCATCCAACAGGTAGGTCGCCAGCCGCACCCAATGCTCTCCAACATCTTCACCACCTTCTCCAACCAAGCCTCACTCTCCTCAGCATTGACCTTGCCCTTGAATGATGACAAACGAAGCTTCGTGAACTAGATCAGCCATGGGTCACTCGACGGTTCACTGACACTACTCTTGCTGAACGCGTGAGAGATCCCGTGTGCCAAACTCTTCAGTTCCACACAAACCGCCTTCCATCCGCCTACGTCCTCTTGGGACTCGATCTCCTCGACAAGGGCCTTGCCTTTACGACTACGAGGAGGCATCCTACCGGAGAAAGGCAAAGTACCTGCACCACAGACAAAGCAACAACCAGAAAACCATGGCGAAAATCAGGTGCAGACTCTGCCATACATGCAAAACCTATGGAGTCTCTAGACTGGACACCCTAGGTGTAGTGTAACCTAGTGAACTTGGAGCTCTGATACCAAAATTGTCATGCCTCACATTTTCTACAATAATTTAAAACAAATTAAATTATGGAAAAATTAAAGCCAAACAGTAAATATCTAACTACCAAGAACCTGTGTGTCTAGTTAGGAGACTCCAGACTATATGCACTATGCTAACTCTCTGCATGCCTGCACCTGCAACCCAAAAACACGAGGAAAAACGTATAACTGACAGAAGTCACCTAGTATGCACCCCACAAAAACACCAGAAAACAAATTATAATTACTTTTCTTTTTAAATTCATTTCACTAATTTTTTGCTCAAAACCTAATGAAATAGGCCCACACCAGCCAAAACCATAACCAAGGCTCTACTAGCCCAAAGCCACAAGCAAAGGCCCTCAATGGCCAAAACCACACATAGTGAGTCAGGAAGCTTGGCGCTAGGCAACCTAACTCTGGCCACACGCAGCCCATCAAGGAGCGACCACGGCGTTTTGCACTGCCACGGTGATGCTACCCTGTACAGGAGCGATCACCGTCCCGCGATTCTCCCTACCTAGAGAACCCTCACAGGGTCAATCCTTCCCTGAGAAGACTGTCCTGTCTCTCAGGATGCTACCAGCTACGGGGCACGTGTTCCACCTGCATTGGCCACCATAGGGTATGCCTCCTCATGGCGTCCTCCACACACAGTGCTCAAGAGGGAGTGTCATACCTCCACACCCGACGACACCCGAGCCTCAATGCTTACAGCGATAGTAGGAGTATCATACCTGCTTGTCATGCCACAAGACACCTCAACCCGCGGACCACAACCCTAGCCTTGAGATGACTGTCGAGGAGTCTCATACCTTCAAGACTCGATGCCCCTTAGCCTCAGGTATTTCGGCCCCCCTACCTCAACCAAGGAGTCATGCCCGACCACCCGAGAATGTTGTCACATTCCGTGGTCCCGACGATACGGTCCCACACTATCTCGACCCGCACATAGAAAATCAGGAAAACATTTTCCAAAACAGGCCAACTATTTCTTTGAAATCCATTTCCAAAACTATTTTCATATCTTTGAAAATTCTTCCAAAACCTTGGCAAAGCGGTGCATTAGGTGTCCTAGGAAACCACCACTGACGGCCCACAATTCCATCATACAGGGACAAAACATAGCAATTTAGAAAGCCCTCAAAAAACACATTTTATAAACACATTTGGGCTAAGAATTGGCATGCCGAAAAACAAATTTGGTATGTCGAAAATCCCTGGTTCGGTAGGCCGATCTGGATCGATCGACCGAATCAGGTCAATGGTCAACACTCAGGCCAAATTCGATATACCGAAAACTATTTCGGTCAACCGAAATCTCCTGATTCGGGCGATCGTCCAAAATCAGACAATCGAATTTTGACCAGAGGACCTAATCTAATAGAAAAACGGCATACTGAAATGGTTCGGTATGTCAAATTCTACGAAAAACAGAAAACAGCCCAAACCCTACAGTCCGAAATCGCCCCAACTAGAACCTCCAATCAGACCTCCTAAACAAGCACAAAAAATCTTGCATAAAACATAAGATGTAGACCCTCGAGTCTACTACAAATCCCAACAAACAAAACTAAAATCCATTCACCATGCATCAAGATATAAAATCATGAAGCTAGAAGGGTCGAAAATACCTAAAACACACCAACTGCCATAAATACCCATAAATTCACCATAAATTCTCATAAAATCACAATAAATTCTAGGAATGTAAATTTAACTAGATTTCATGCAACCCTATAAATTTCTATCATTTTCATGCTCTCTATTACATGAGGTGGAATTGCGTACCTGAAAACAACCTCTGGTGAACTCCGGCCGACTCTGGCGCAACTACTGCCTCAGGAGAGCTCCACGCAAACACACCACCTCGAGCCACCACAGCCCTCTGCTGCACTTCCTCTCTCTCTCTCTCTCTCTCTCTCTCTCTCT
>JAMKQA010104824.1:0-10077 GCA_024699735.1 Posidonia australis | reverse complement strand
TGTTTTTGCATGATTTTTCATGTTTTGGTTTTCCTTGTCTTCCATAATAGATTAGGTGGCGACTCCATTTGTTTTGTGTTTTTCGACGTGATTTTGCCGACCGATTTCGCATTCATTTGCGGAATCTCCTCGCCGGCATGGTTACAGTAATCATTATCATCCTACTTGAATGCAGGATGCCATGAAATATGAGAAAACAATGCAATGCTAGTAGAGACGACGAAGGAACAACGCATGAGTGCATGTGGGAAAACGAATCAAGAGTGGATGCCAGAAAACACGAGAAACTGTGTAATTCAAGTAAGGATGCAAACATAAAGACTCAGTAGGAATAACAACGCATGATCAGGGAAGAAAATAGAAAGACAAAATGCAAGGGAGCTCAACTAGCTGCCCGTTTGAACTGGGCAAACCGCATTGGCCATTCATGCCTTTCTTCTGCGCATTTGGTATGCTCCTATCGGAGACAGAACATAGCAATGAGCCATTCATTGTCCTAGATCTAAATACGGTTACATGCAGATGCAGTATGATGCATGGGGAGCTAGAGGAAAGGCAAGCGAGCGTACTTGGAAGTCCGAACCTAGACGTAGCTGGATAGATGCTTCCACCCACCTAGCTCACCATGAAGCAGGTTTCGTCTGTGAGCACCCCTGTTTCCTCTAACTAGGGGCCTTGTCAAGGCATTCCAGTGCTTCCAGAGGTCCAAGGGATTGGGAGGAATGCATGGATGCAGAGTGGATACAAGTGTATGCAATGAGGACCTTCCGCCATCTTCCCCTTGACTTAATAGCGTCAACGAGCTCAACTGGCCATATAGACAACAAGGAGCATTGAGTGATCATCCAGGTCAACTGGGAGAGGCTAAAGAGAGATGAAGATGTGCCGAGACAGGACACAAAGAAGCTCACAGGTTGTCAACCATTTTCGAGCTCGTCGGGATCCACACCAACGATGCATGAATGTAATGGGTGCTTGATGAGCATGGCATTATAAATGTAGATAAAACATGAACAAAATGATGTGACAAAGCTCTGAAACATAAAGGAAACAATAAACACACAGCAGGAAGTGAAAACAAACCTATGGAGTTTTGTGGGTTGTCCCTTCTGGAGACTGCTCGCGGCGACAGTTCTCCAATGGTTGGCGCACGGTAGCTATGAAGACGGGCTTGGAGGGCTGTGGTGTGATTGGTGGAAGGTTTGCATGGGTAAGGTAGAGGCTAGTATGGCTTGTTGGTGGTTTGGAGGTGATGGGAGAGCGGTGGAGGTTCCAACCAACGATGAGAGGTGGCTGGTTGGGCAAACGGTCAGTGGACGTATGGGGACACTTCAGCAAGAGGGAAGGCTCTACTGGAAGGGAAGAACGTGCTCTAGCACAATGCAATAGTGCAAGGCTGAGATAGGAAGTTGTGTGATTACTGGATGGCTGAAAAATGGTGAAGTGGTGGCTGGAATAGGTGAAGGATGGCCGAAGGTGGGGTTGTGTGTGCTTAGGGCTGGAAGGAAGAAGGAAGGCCAAGAGGAAGAACTGTTGGACGTGGGTGGCTGATTTATAGAAGGAAGGAAGGGAGGTTGGTCGTTGATTTGAAAAGTGGATTAATGATGTGGGGTTTTGATTTAATCAAGTAGGATTTGATGGGAACTAGGATTAATTAAAGGGGTTCGATGGTCCAGGAAGTCTAGGGAGCATGCCTAAATCCACGCCATCCAATGAGAAAAGGTAAATTGATGGTCTACCAAGTGAAAAAACCAAACAAGCCTCTGTAATTTAATCCCTAATCTTTCCGCACATCCGACCAACACATCCCACACGCACTATCGAGCTGTAGTAGTCGGATGGTTGGGCTAGAGCAGATATGTTGGGTTGGACTTGTGGCTATCACTTGATTACTGGAGCAAAAAGGGCTGAGGCCTGGTATTTGGGATAAGTTTATGGTGGATTATTGGTTTTGGGCTGAGTTTAGGGTGTTAGGGTTGGTTTTGGGGTGTGAAATGGGTTTTGGTGTGGGAAAATGCCTCATTGCCGTCGATGCACTCTTTCAGAGAGTTACGCCAGCTAGTGGCTGCCAAAGTGGGGTGTCTACAGATACTCCTCCCAGAGTGAGGTGAGGGACAAATGGAACCGAGGTCGATGCTCAGGGTTGAAGAAAGACACACCACTTGGTTGCCTACGGAAGGGTGGTGTTTTTTGTTGGCGCTGAGGTATTCATTCGCCAAATGCATCCAATGTCATAACCCATGACCAGAATGCAAATGCAGGTGCTATAATGCAAACAATGATGCTAAAAACACGAGGATGGAAACAATGATAAAAGCACATATAAGATGCAAAAACAAGTGTGAATAAAGTGCGGAAAACATGGGTGCTGATGCAAATGTTGATGCGTGCAAAGCTCTACTAGGGACGTGTGCGGTTCCACGCAAAGCTGATGCATATGGATGCAAAACACTAGTAGATTGCAAGTGCATGTGCTGAGTTCTGCTGGGGATATGTGCAACTCTGCACAATGCTAATGTGAATGTGTGATGATGTGAGTGTAATGATGCAAGTGTAATGCGGGTGGTGATCACGATGTCAGGAGCGCAATGTCGAGGATACTACGTCAGGCGAGGGTGTTGTAGAGGATACACTGGCACTCTATGCTACGCGAGGCATGTCCAACATGTGGTGGCAACAAAGCGATGGTGCAAGTGGAATGATATGGAGGATGATGCATGTAGTGTTGGGCACACAATACAAAATACCAACACTAAGTAAGTGGTGCGACAGAGGATACACTAGCACTCAATGCTGCACGAGGTATGCCATACATGCAGTACTGATGAGATGATGATGCTGACGAAGTGTATGAAGGAATGCATATGGTGTTGGGTATGCAATGTGGAATACCAACGCTGAGCAAGTAGTGCAATAGAGGATACACTAGCACTCAATGCTACAGGAGGTATGCCATACACGCGATACCAAAGAGATGATGACGTATGGTATGCATGAGGTGTTGGGTATGCAATGTAGAATACCAACATTGAGCAAGTAGTGTGGTAGAGGATACACTGGTACTCAATGCTGCGGGAGGTATGCCATGCATGCGATACCAACAGGGTGATGATGCCTGGTATGTATGAGGTATTGATGTGGTGACAATCTTAGACGTTTGCCAGATTGTGCAATGTTGATATAGGAAGTGTTGGGCACGTAGTGCGAATATGCCGTCACCAGGCAGGTAGTGCTATAGAGGTTACACTAGCACTCGATTCTACAGGAGGCATATCGAGCACATGGTGCAGGAGTGTGATACTAGGTCTATGATGTCAGGGCATGATGTTATGATGTCAGAATGAAGATGTCCAAGTAGTGTTGATGCAATACTTATGCAATGTGATGCGACACAATGCACTAAGAAGTAACGCCTACATGATGATATGCAATGATATACCAGGGAATGCAGCGAAATGTGATGCTATGCTATGTTGTGGATGCGATGGCATGCAAGGGCATGCGATGATATGCAATAGATGCGATGAAATGTGATAAAATGCTACGATCATGCATTGATATGAGATGAAATGAAATGTTGTACCTATGCTAGGAGCATGATAAATTGACAAACTCATCATCGGATAGTGGGGGCTATCAACCCGATGATAAGTTAACGGACTCATTACCGGATTGTTAGGGCTACTAGCCTGAAAAGGTGAGGGGCATGGCTAGGACTGACAGACTTGCCAACTAAATAGTTAGGGCTATCAACTGGAAAAGGAGATGGGCATGGCATGGATTGACGGGCTTATCGACTAGATAGTTAGGGCCATCAGCCCGAAAAGGAGAGGGGCATGGTAAGGACTGACTAGCTTGTCGTCCAGATAGTTAAGGCTATCAGCCTAAAAAGGGGCATGGCAAGTGCAAAACCCACCTGTCGGAAGATGAGGCATGAAAGACAGACCAACGAGCCTATCAGTCAAGAGGGGCAACGACAGATCCATAAACCTGTCACTAAGGTTGCGTAATGGTAATAGGAATACTACACCCAAAAGTGTAGCAAAAGTTCGAAGACAATCCTGTGGTAGTTAGGGTTGCTAGCCCAAAGAAGGGCGAGATGATACCAAAGGTAGCTAAGATGCCCCTAGCATCGAGGGAGAGATAACAGGCCAGCGAGCCAATAGATCAAGAGAGGGCGAAGATGGAAATACCATACTCAATGGCCTAGCAGAGGTCCGAAGACAAACCTATGGCAGTTAGGAGTGCCAGCCCAAGAGAAGGGTGGAACGATAGCAAAGGGCAACCAAGATGCTTTTCGTATTGAGAAGGGAATACCACACCCAAGAGTGTGATCGATGTCCGAAGATGATTCCCATGGTAGTTAGCGTTGCTAGCCCGATGTAACACCCGTAAAATTTATTTTGTAATTATTTACATTTTTATGAATTTTATTCCTAGACGGGTGTTACTGTTTCGAGGCATGTTGTGTGGATTTCTACTTTTAGGCTTGGGCCTCAAGGGTCGGCCTCTATTGAGTGTCCCTATGCGTGGTTTGGCACTGTGCATTGTGGCACTGTGTGTGTGGGGCCCGGGTGTGGGTCCTTGTGGGGTCCACGTTCGTGGGCCGGTTGGTGGGAGCGAGTTGGTGGTGTGAGTTGGTGAGCTCGCATGGCTTGTGGTAGGCGGGATGCGTGGTTGTACACGCACTCAGCTACCACCTTACATGGCTTTGTAAGCCCACGCGCTTGGCCAACTAGCATAGACTTCCTCTCCTCCTCTCCTTCTCTATGTGTCTTTCCGTCCCGAGCACGCTACTTCTCTTCTTCTTCCTCTTCTTCCACTCGTTCTCTCCCTCCACCCATCTCACTCCACCTCCTTCCCGTCTCTCTCTTTCTCTCTTTCACTCTCCCTCCCCTGTCCCTCCTCCCCTACGTTCCCCCTCCTCTGTTCGGTGTGCTCAAGGGACGACGGAGGCCTACGATGGCTCGTGGCGACATGTGGAGCTTGGGTGGTGTGCCCTTGTGGTCATGTGTTCCTCGGTGAGGGTCGTGGTCGCCAAAGTTGGCCAGAGGATCGCCGACGCGCGTTTCTAAAGTACGCATCTCCAATCCATGTAATAGAGAGCATTAAAATGGTAGAAAATGATAGGATTGCATGAAATCTAGGTAAATTTACATTCCTAGAATTTATTGTGATTTTATGAGAATTTATGGTGGATTTATGGGCATTTATGCTGGCGGTTGCATTTTGGGTCGTTTTGACCATTATGTCATTGCGATTTTATATCTTGATGCATGGTGAATGGATTTTGGTTTTGTTTTTAGGATTTGGAGTAGACTCGAGAGTCTACATTTTATGTTTCATGTGAGATTTTTGGTGGTTGTTTGGCAGGTCTGATAGGAGTTCCCACTTTGGGTGATTTCAAATAGTAGGGTTTGGGCTGTTTTCTATTTTTCGTAGAATTTGGCATACCAAACCATTTTGGTATGCCCTTTTTTGGTCAGATTAGGTCTTCTGGTCGAAATTTGATTGTCTGATTTTGGACGGTCGCCCGAATCAGGAGATTTCAGTCGATTGAACAATTTTTGGTGTACTGATTTTAGCATGAGTGTTGACTATTGACCCGATTTTGTCGACCAACCTAAATCGGTCTACCGAGCCAGGGGTTTTTGGCATACTGAACTTGTTTTTGACATGCCGAATCTGGGCCCGAATGCTTTTTTAAAATATTATTTTCGAGGGTTTTACGTATTGGTTTGTATTGTCCCATTGAGATGGGATTGTGGGCCGTCAGTGGTGGTCCCTCAGGACACCTGTTGCACCATTTTTTTGATGTTTTGGAAGAGTTTTCAAAGATATGAAAATGATTTGAAAATAACTTCAAAGAGATGAGTTTGCAAATTTGGAAAATGGTTTTCTTAGTTTTCTGTGTGCGGATCGAGACAGTATGGGACTATGTCGTCGGGACCAGGGAATGTGACAACATTCTCAGGTGGTCAGGCGCGACTCCCTGGTTGAGGTCAGGGGCCGAGATACTTAAGGTTGAGTAGCATGAGGTCTTGGAGGTATGAGACTCCTTGACTGTCATCTCGAGGCTAAGGTTGTGGTCTACGAGTTGAGGTGTCTTGTGGCATGACGGGGTGGTATGATACTCCTTTTGTTGCTGTGAGCACTGAGGCTTGGGTGTTGTCGGGTGTGGAGGTATGATACTTCCTCCTGAGCACAATGTGTGGTGGACGACGTAAGGAGATGTACCCTGTGGTGGCCAGTGTTGGTGGGACACGTGCCCCGTAGCTAATAGCGTCCTGAGAGATAGGACAACCATCCCAGGGAGGGATTGGCTATTTGAAGGTTCTCTAGTGAGGGAGAATCGCTGGACAGTGAACGGTCCTATATACGTGGTCGTCACCATGGCAACGCAGATCGCTGGGGTTGCTCCTCGGTGGATTGTGTGTGGCCAGAGTTTGGTTGCTTGACGCCGGGCTTCCCGACTCATTATGTGTGGCTTTGGCCATTGAGAGCCTTCGCTTGTAATTTTGGGCTAGTAGGGCCTCGGTTGTAGTTTTAGCCGGTGTGGGCCTAGTTTATTAGGTTTTAGAGAAATGGTTTGCGAAATGAATTTAAAAGAAAAGTAATTATGATTTGCGTTTCGTGGTTTACTTGAAGTGCGTACTAGGTGACTTCTGCCACTCATGCGTTTTCGTCGTGTTTTTGGTTTGCAATTGTAGGCATGTAGATGTTTAGCGTAGTGCATATAGTCTGGAGTCTCTTAGCTACACACACAGCTTCTTGGTAGTTAGATATTTTCTATTTGGCTTTAATTTTCCCATAATTTAATTTGTTTTAAATTATTGTGGAAAATTTGGGGCGTTATAGTTTGGTATCGGAGCTCCAAGTTCACTAGGTTGCACTACACCTAGGGCGTCCGGTCTAGAGACTCCATAGGTTTTGCATGCATGGTAGAGTCTGTACCTGATCTTTTCATGGTTTTCTGGTTGTTGCTTTGTCTATGGTGCAGGTACTTTGCCTTCCTCCAACAGGATGCCTCCTCATGGTCGTAAGGCCAAGGCCCTTGTCGAGGAGACCAAGCCCCGAGAGGACGTAGGTGGATTGAAGGTGGTTCTTGCAGAACTTAGGAGTTTGGCACATAGGATCTCTCACACATTCAGCAAGAGTAGTGCTAGCGAGTCATCGGGTGACCCATGGCTGAACCAGTTCACGAAGCTTCGTCTGCCATCGTTGAAGGGCAAGGTCAGTGCTGAGGAGAGTGAGGCCTGGCTAGAGAAGGTGGTGAAGATGTTGGAGAACATGGCGTGCCCATAGGAGCATTGGGTGTAGTTGGTAACCTATCTGCTGGATGGTGAGGCAAATAAATGGTGGAAGTCAGTGAGGTGGCTAAAGTTCCTAGACTCAGTCACTGTTAGCATCCAGTGGAAGGATTTGAAGGCGGCGTTCAATGACAAGTATTTTCCCGCTCATGTGAAGGAGCAGCTTCGCCAAGATTTCCAGAGTCTAGAGCAGGGCACGATGTCGGTGCTCGAGTTTGAGACTGAGTTCGCCTTGCTGGAATGCTTTGCTCCTGCCTGTGAGTCTGAGGAGGAGCAGGCACAGAGGTTTCTAGATGGCTTGAACCTAGGGCTACGGGTGAAGGTGATGGGCTGTCGATGACAGATGGTGGAGGACATGGTTGGGATGGCTTATCACTTCGAGGTCGAGCATCAGAAGTTTTTGGGGAGTCGTCCCAAAGGGAAGGGTAAGTCGTCTTTTACTTCCTGATTCTGTTTTTCCAATCCTCCAAGTGCCAGTAGTTCAAGTAGCCCTGAGATAAAGCAGAAGGCAAGGTCCAATGTTTCCTGTACGGGCCGAAGGAGTTTTGCTGGGGGTAACGGAGCTGGCCTTAGTTAGACAGGGTCTGGTGCTTCAACTGTGGTTAGGTGGGCCACATCGCTGCATATTGTCCCCAACCTAGGCAAACCTCAGCTCCAATGGTGTGCTATAATTGTGGGAATGCGGGACACAATCAGAGATCGTTTCTAGAACTACCTAAGAAGGCAGGAAGTGTGCGACAACGACCGACTAGGGGATGGGTGTTCACCATTGCAACACTAGGTTCTAGGTATTTGAGGGATGTAGTTGAGGGTAAGGATGATTAGTTGATTCTCTGACCCTCTAAGATTTGTTATAATCTCCTTGTAATCTGGACATCTGCTTGATTGTATGGATGTGTAGTGCTATTTGTTTGGCCATCAGGTTCTTTTAATGTGGTCTGCCAGATGGCCAAAGTGCTATTTGACTCAGGGAGTTCTTTCTCCTACATCTCTGAGTCTTTCGCACGGAGTTGGGAGAGAGACCAGTTAAACTAGCCTTTCATCTCAGCGTGGTGACGCCGTTGGGGGAGCACAGTTTGGCATGGAGGTATTTACGGTCTGTCGACTTGACGCTGAATGGTAGAGAGTTCGACACCAGCCTGATCATGGTGGACATGCAGGAGTACGATGTGATACTCGGCATGGATTGGTTGGCGCAGCAATCCGCTTTGATCGACTATGCTCGAAGGAGAGTTTATTTTGGGTCTCCTGAGGATGGGTCTTTCTTTGTGCAAGGTGGGTGTTAAGATGAGCCTAAGCTTGTCATTTCAGATATCACGGCTTATAAGTCTTTCGTCAGGGGTTGCGTGGGGTATCTAGCTAGTATACTTACCTCTACTTCTCCTGAGTTGGGTGTTCACAACATCTCTGTGGTGTGTGAATATCCCGACGTTTTCCCTGACGATTTGCCTAGTATGCCACCTCATAGGGAAGTAGAGTTCTCGATCGATCTGATTCCTAATTCTAGTGTTGTGTCGAAGCCTCCCTATCGCATGGCGCCAGCGGAGTTACGAGAGCTCAAGACTCAGTTGCAGGAGTTGCTGGATAAGGGATTTATCAGGCAAAGTGTGTTTCCATGGGGAGCACTTGTCTTGTTCGTCCGCAAGAAAGATGGTTCGCACCGACTGTGTATAGATTATAGGATGCTGAACTAGATCATGGTGAAGAACAAGTATCCCTTGCCCCACGTTGATGACCTGTTCGACCAGTTGCAGCTTGCATCCGTGTTCTCAAAGATTGATCTAAGGTCAGGATATCACCAATTGAGGATACGAGACTCAAACATTCAGAAGACTGCCTTCCAGACACGGTACAGGCATTACGAGTTCATGATCGTGCCTTTCGGCTAGACCAATGCACCGTTTGCATTTATGGATCTGATGAACAGGATTTTCAACCCTTTTCTGGACTAGTTCGTTGTGGATTTTTTTGATGACGTGTTGGTCTACTCCCTGGATGTTGAGACTCACGCCTTACACCTAAGGGTGGTTTTGGATACTCTGAGGCGTCATCAGCTGTACACCAAGTTCTCCAAGTGTGAGTTCTGGCTAAGTGAAGTCACGTTCCTTGGCCATTTGATTTCTAGAGAAAGCATCAGAGTGGATCCTGCCAATGTAGAGGTGGTGAGTATTTAGGAGTGACCTAGGACTGTGACGGAGATCAGGAGTTTCTTGGGTCTAACGGGCTATTATAGGATGTTTATCAGAGACTTCTCCTCCATAGCCGCGTGCACAAGCAACACCGAGACTCGTCTGACTTCAGTCGGCGACATCTCTAGGTGCCAGTTAGGGAGGCAACAAATTCAGACGATAGGATTTTGCTATAGATCATCTATTTTTTGTAACTGTGACCGCGCGCACCAGACCTGGAGAGAGAGAGGGGCAGGGAGGAGACCACAGCCATGCCAATGGATGGCGAAGGCGCAAGGATAGGATAAAAGAAAAAGAAAGGGAGTCGCCACCTAGTCTTTTAGGGATAGACGAGGAAAACCACAAATAGATGAATGCATGCATGGGATGCAGATAGGAAGGCTAGATGTCTGCTAACCAGAGGATGGGTAAGGATTCCTGTTACGCATGAGGAAGGTATTAGGCACCCTCGTACGCCCGAGAAACTCGGTCTTTCTAGTGCGAATGCTTGCTAAGGGCTTGATGAATGTTTGCTAAACTTGGATCATGCTCTAATCATGCTAATATGTATGCCACGACAAGAATAAGTGCAAAGATCG
>JAMKQA010104817.1:0-10670 GCA_024699735.1 Posidonia australis | reverse complement strand
AGATTTGGCAAGTGATGATGAGGATGATTTGGAGGAGTATAGACGTCGTCGTCGCTCCATCCATGCATCATCCTCAAAAGGTAAAGGAAAGCAAGTTGATTTCCGAAGAAAGTGATATGTAATATATTGTTTTGCCTTGTATTGTATTCATCGACTTGTATTAAGATATTTCAGTGTTGTATTAGTTACTTTTTTTGTAAAAACTTTGAATGTGTAAAATCTTATAATGTATAATCAAATGAATTTTTTTTTATGAAATCTATATATGTGTACGAATAATGTACTTGTGAATGTATTTCAATGTCATTTTACCAGTTATTTGAATGTCAATTCTATAATGTATTGTTTTATTATTTTTTAAACTACCCAGTATTAGCGAGGACATGGCGAGGACATTTCCTCGCAAACATAATGATATTTAACGAGCACTTACCGAGCAATTTGCGAGGAAATGTCCTCGCTAAAACTGGAACGACGATACAATCTCATTATATTTAGCGAGCACTTACCAAGGACAATGCGAGGATATGGCGAGGACATTACGAGGAAATATTTCCTCATAATTTCCTCGCCAAAATTACACGAGCACATTGCGAGGATATATCCTCGCAGTATTGATTTAACGAGTTACATAGCTACGAGGATAATTATTCCTCGCAAAGTCCTCGTTACACTATCTAGTGAGGAGTTTGCGAGGATGTAGCGACAACTTTGCGAGGAATATTGTTCTCGCTAAATGTCGATTTTCTTGTAGTGGTAGATGGAGGAAGTAGAGGCATGGATGGAGCTCTGGAGGTGCACTTTGGCTTTGGATTGATAGGATCTTTATTAACCTAGATTCTCACGAGATTTCGATAGGGCTTTGCCTAGGGTTTTTCTCTTTGGGCAACTTCTCTCTCATTTTAGAAGGCCTCTCGAATCTGAAGGTCTAGGGGTCTATTTATACGCACCAGGACGTCAAATCTCATTGAAAAACGAAATAAGAAAGCTTCTAGATATTAAACTAGATTTTTATATTCGAAAATTGGATATTTTAGCCTCGTCCCCTTTGACAGCGGCGACATATCCAGATATGTTGCCACAACTACTGACGACAGCATAGAAGATTCTATTTTCCGTCATTGAAAAATAGACGAAAATATATCATTAGGGCAAGTTACCGCTCATAGTGGCATCAGGACATAAATATCACAATATTTAAAATTAAAATACAAAACTGATCAACCAAATATCTAGTAACAATATGTGACTCATCCTGCTCATTTAAAATTCTCTCGTAACTGCTAAAATATTCTAGAAAATATTTGATTTAAAAATCAAATTTTAAATCCAAATCAAAATCAAATATCTATTTTAAAGATAACATCCCCTATAATTATGAGAATCATAATAAATATATCTATAACTCATTCCACACTCATAATTAATTAATTTTTTCGAATTTTAGCACATGTTGATATTATCTTTTTCAATTATATGTCATTCTAGCATTCAAAAGTGATAATTAATGTTATATCTAGTTTTTAGCCATGATAAAAATATATGATATTAAATTCAATGTCACCCACTTTTCTAGAAGTTTTTGGAATTATCTAGCATTGATAAAGATTTATATGATATTCCATAAATATTTAAGTACTTAGAAAATCCTAGAAATTAGAATAGTCATGGGAAAAATCATGATAATATCTGTAAATATCTCATATCTTATATTAAAGCTAGAGATGACAAATTATCTGGAGAAAAAATTCCAAGGTGTCAGTCGTCTGATTATGTGGCTTCTCTTCCTAGTTGCCTGTATTTATGGCGACAGGCTATGTCGCCTCATGCAGTGGCATCTAGGCTTGTCACGAGGGCAACATCCTGATCTCTTGTATTTTACCATATGTCTTTTATGTTAAATACACAGAGATTCCTTAAAAGGTCAAAAAAATACTTAGAAATTGCATCAAATCATAAAAACATCTTCTTTAAGTTCAAAGTACTCAAATTTGCCACCAATTTGAGTACAGTTAGAGTGTTAGCTCTGCCACAGCTAGTGACTCACACCGAAAACATTTAAACGGCTCAAGCCTGTCACCACCTTGAGCGTGTTAGCTCTGCCACATCTAACCACCTTGAATCAAGTAAAATCATGAATTTTTTTTAAGAAAATCATTAAATATCTAGAAAATAGGTTAGAGATCCCTAGCCATGTGATCTGGGGCATCTCAATGGTTCCTATCCTAGATGGACTCGGAGAAATGCGAAAATGGAATATCTATAGGCCCACAAGCACTCTTAAGCTTCTCTCCCTCTCTCTCTTCTCTGGTTCTCACTCTAGACAACCTCACCTCCACCCTTCCTCCTCCTTTTAATGTCATCGCTTGTTTGTCACCGATAGTCGTCGAGAATCACGGTCAAGTGGCATAGAGGCATGGTGGAAAGCTATGGAGGTATGGCGAGCATAGTAAACAATGGTGCCCACTATGTTGCATTGTGCCTTCTTGACTTTTCCCCTATCTTGGTCTCATACATACATGTGGGTTATGAAATGACAAAATACTACACAATATAGGAACCAGAGAAAAGCACAACGCAAGAATTAAACACAATTTTACCACAAACACTATCCTTCATATAATCCAATACCAAAATTATACATTAATCCATGGTACATGATTATCATGAATTGTGGATCACTATCTAGGTAAACCGCGGTACCAACTCGTGAGGATTGTCCAAGAACTAAACAAGCAGTTGAGTCATACAAGGTACAAATATTACATTTGATCTTTGGGTTTTTTCGTGGTTTTTGTCATGGTATTTGGTGGATGCATACCTAGCTCGGTACTCTGGCGACCTCTACCACCACGTGGTACTCATCTGGCAAGCCTCCGGTAAGGTTCTTCTATCGACTTGTGCACACCACTCCCTCTCTTTCACTCCCTCTAGTTTTGGTTTGCTCTGGCTATGTTCGTGCCCTTGACTCCATCTACTTCAGCCTTTCTTAAAATTCTCTACCTCGGCCACCTCCGTGAATCCTGCTGATCACCATCCCATCACACAAGTGACGGAGAGGACGAGTCATGTATGGGTGGACTATGGAGGCATAGGTCGATAGGGAAGAAACAAAAAAGAGAGAGAAGAGGACGCATGAGTGGCATTGTGCTTGGGTTGATCGGGGTCCAACCTAGGTCCCTTACACACAAGTACAACACCAGAAACCACACAACTAGGGGAACCACTATGCTCGATGGTTTTACTTGGGGACTATATAGTTGGTGGGTAAGATTGGATTTGGTCAAGGTTGAAGTGGGTCATTGTTGATTGAAGGGGATGTGACACATATTTGCATGTATGAAATGATAAAATGTGATTCATCTTGTGGGATTAAGTGAACTTTGTTACTGTCATGCGTTTGTGTCTGATTGGTGTATCATCTAATTGACATAGTCTCTTTGTTAGATATAACTTCACAACTTGAGTGTGGAAGGCCTCATAGAGGGAAGGAACCAAAGAAACAGGTGACTAGGCTATTTTGGATAATACTTCTTAAACTTGGCATCTTTTCTACTGATCATTTGATTCAGGCATTTCAGCATGACCATGACTTTTTTCTTTTACTTGCACTAAGATAAAGGTGCTTTGATATCTATGTTTCATATAGAAAGGAAATTGCATGGAAAGAAAAGATAGAAATAATCAATCAATAACTTTGTCCGGCTTATTTTTACCTGAGCCTATTCAAGTTACTGCAATGGGTATGCAATGTTATATTGTTATTTCTGTACTGCAAAGAACACCCTATGCTTGAAAAGCTTTCCATGAAAAAATCATCTTGTTCATTTATGATTTCTTGCCCATTTAAACAATAGTTATATTAGGACTTGCATAAACTATAAGATAAAGTGGTTAATGTTCAAGGAGAAAGAAAGATTTTATTTGTATTTCCTTATCACTTTATGTTTCTTTCTTTTATTTTCCTACTTTTTAAGTCACTTAATTATTGATCACTTTGGAATTTTAGGAATGGTTGACTAGATGTTTGTGGTCATTTGTGAAATATGCATCATCTTTCTCATCTTTTAGTTTCTAGGGATTAAGGCACTGTATAAGTTCCGTAGTCGACCAGAATGGTACCAATTTATGATCGCAATGTTTTATCATGCCACTTGGTGAGCTTTTTGTATCTTTTTGTAATGTCCCCTAATTTCCACAATAATTTAAAATAAATTAAATTACAAGAAATTAAAAGCCAAAGAGTAATATCTACAACTAGGAATTTGTGTGTGCGGCAATAAGACTCCACACTATGTACACTATGCCAAACTCCCCTACTTGCTTGCACCTGCAACCCAAAACCATGAGAAACAAGCGTTAACAACAAAATTCACCTAGCACGCACCTTACGAAAAACGGTGGAAAACAAAACTATAATTATTTCCTTTTAAATCCATTTCACAATCATTTTCTCCAAATTCACCAACAACCAGAAACTCAAGCCCAACAGGTCGAAACCACAAGAAACATGGCCTACACCAGCCAAACCAGCAAGCACAGGCTCTACCAGCCCAAAACCACAAGCAAGGCCCTTAATGGCAAAACCCACACACAGTGAGTCGGGAAGCCAAGCACTAGGCAACCAACTCTGGCCACATGTAGTCATCGAGGTGCAATGCACTACCACGGTGTAACATCCTGTGTAAGAGCCAACTACTGTTTCACGATTCCCTCACATAGAGAACCAGTGCTTAGTTAATCACTCATGGGAAGTTAGTCCTGCCTCTCAGGATGCTACTAGCCCCAAGGCACGTGTCCTACCCCCACTAGCCATCACAGGGTACGCCTCCTCACAACGTCCTCTACACGGTGCTCAGGAGGAAGTCTCATACCTCCACACCAGACAACACTCGAGCCTTAGTGCTCACGGTGATAGTAGGACTATCATACCTCCTCGTGATGCCACAAGACACCTTAACCCGTAAACTACAATCCTAACCTCAAAATGACTGTCAAGGAGTCTCATACCTCCATGACTCGACAAATCTCTGCCTTAGGTATCTCTGCCCCCAACCTCAACTTGGGATATGTGCCGAAACATCCTAGAGTGTTGTCACATCCCCTAGTCAGACGGCACGATCCCATAGTCTCTCGGTCTACACACAGAAAACTAGGAAAAATCATTTCCAAAACGGACCAACATATCTCTTTGAAAGGCAACTAGGATTCTCTCTCGACGGTGACTGGGTTCTCTTCCAACGATGGGCTTGGACGTTGGTTTCGGGCAATGGGAAGAATCTCCTTTTCTGCATGTTGGGTTTGCTAGGGTTTCGAGGCACTAGTTTCTTCTTTCTTCATGTGAGCCTCGGTTAGGGTTTGCAGGGCTGACGCCCTCATTGAGTAGTCATCCGGTGGTCGTTCATGTGCAGACGTGGTAGGCAACAGGTCGTTTGCAGATGTGGTGGGTAATCGGAGTATCGACGATGATATTCTGGTACGTGATCTTTCTACGAAGTTTGGAAGACTGGCCACCATACTATCAAATGTAGAGATAGCTAGGGTTTCAGCCCCATATCGTTATGCACTTATATTCAAATGTTTCTCCTATCATCTACCAATGGTGGAGATTCAGAGAGGCTTATCTGGCTAGGGAATCCACGACGTTGTGCACTACTTGGTGATCGACAAACGACATGTCTTGGTAAACTTTGCCATGGAAGGAGACTTCATGAAGATCTATATTAGGGAGAAGTGGGTCATGAAGGGCCAAGGCATCAATGTCTTCAGGTGGTTGTTGTGGTTTTGACTGGGGATGGAGTCAGACACGGCACCGGTTTGGGTGTCTCTCCTAGCTCGACCACAGTGTTATTACAAGCCGGGCTTCATCAAGACTGTGGCCAAAGCATTTGGTCTGCTACTGTCAGTGGCAACTCCAACTACTACGAAATCTATACTAGTATGTGCAAGATTTTGCATCGAGCTTGATCTTTCTAGGGAGTATCCCACGGAGATATATGTTGGGATGGATGCAAAGGGAGCTTTCCTGCCAGTCACTTTGGGGAATCGTCCTCCTTTCTACCTGGGATGCATGAAGCGTGGGCATGTGCTCTTAGATTGTATCTGTAATCCAGATGCTAGGAAGAAGGGCAATAAGGCAGTCACAAAAGATTCTCATGCAGCAAATGGAGATAAAGGATCAAGGAACCAGAAGAACCCACCTAATAGCAAGAAGATATGGTGGCCAACTGGTAAAATTCTAAACCTATCTGATGCCATTGCATTTGATGGTAGAGAGGATGTTTCGGTCACTAAGGTCTTCTTGAGAATAAAAGAAGGGCTTGTCAATCCTCCAAAGGATGTGTTCCTATAGGACGAGGACCCTAACATTCGGGAGATGCTTACCTGTGTTTTTGCGGAGGATGAAGGACGTTGCTCAGATGTTATCGAACTGGAACAAGGGTTGGAGGAGGATCCCCTTGTTAGCTATGATCCAAATATTACATGCAAAATGCAGATGGACAAGCCAAGAGCTCTGAGCATGGGAGGTCAAGAAGTTCCTGAAGGGGACGTCACGGAGAGGCTTTCTAATATGGAGGAACCCAATACGGTGCATTCGCTATATCGGCCAAGAGGTAGGGGACGACCTAGGAAGGCCAAGAAGAAGGGGAGACTTAGGGAGTATGCTAGTGATTCAAAGAAGGGAGGCACTAAAACAAAGGAGTTTCTTACTCTAGGCCCCATCACATGGAGCAAGGCCAAGACTAGCTAGGTTCATAACTCATTCTTATTTATGTCTAATGAAGATTCTTGTTTGGAATGCTAGGGGTGTCGGGAATTGTCCCACAGTAAGACGGTTAAAATACCTTGTTAAGATGCATCAGCTGTCTATTGTGGTTGTTCTGGAACCTTGTATTGATGAAGCTCGGAGTCTTCTATTGCGGGAATCACTGGGGTTTGATAAATTTCTCACCAATAGTTCTGATGATTGAAAGATTTGGTTATTTAGTAAAGATGTTATGACAATCGAGTTTATTTCTTCATTCTCTCAAGGCTTGACAGTTTCTATATCTAATGGGGGTTGCATGACTTCTATTGTTGTCACTTTTATGTATGCTAGTTGCAACTCCCAAGAGAGACTCCAGTTATGGGATCATCTTAGAGGATTGAGTGATATGAACAGGCCATGGAGTATTGTGGGTGACTTTAATACAATTCTTTCTCCTTCTAAAAAAATGGGTGGGCGGTTTCCTAGATAGCTTAATATAGATGACTTCCAAGATTGCATTGATGATTGCTCTTTGCAAGATGTAGGCTTCTCTGGTTCACCTTTTACTTGGTGCAATAATCAGCAAGGTGATCACAGGATTCTTGCGAGGTTAGATCGTTGTCTATGGAACCCAAAGGAATCTGAGATTCAGGCAAAGGTTTTCCATCTTCCTAGAACTTGTTCTGATCATGCTCCTCTTATGATAGAATTTTTTCTTGATTCTAATGTGGGGCCGAAGCCTTTCAAATTCTTGGATGCTTGGTTGTATGATAATAGATGCATGGATGTTATCGTGGATGCTTGGGCTTTTCCTGTTAATGACATGGGTGATTGCTCATTCAAATGGTTCCTAAAAATTAATAGAGTTAAGGACTCATTATAGGATTGGAGTAGAGTGACTTTTGGAAATATTTTTGACAATGTCAGGGATAGAACAAGAGGTGGCTAGGGCCCAAGAGGTGTTAAACTTCCACTACATTGAGGACGGGTTGCATTGCCTTGTGTGGGCTAATCAGATGTTTCATGAGGCTGTTCAAAGGGAGGAAAGCTTTTGGAGCCAGAAGGCTAGGTGCAAATGGCTAAAGGAAGGGGACAAAAACACAACATACTTCCATAATCGTGTCAAGGCCAGAAGACAGATGAACTCTATCATGCTATTAAGAATGGAGAAGGCGTCTATGTACATGATGTGCAAGCTATTCAGGATGAGGCGTGTGGCTTTTTCTCAGGACTTTTTTCTTCTGAAGGTTATGATATTGATGATGATCTTCTTCAGATGGTGCCTTCTCTTGTGACTGAAGAAGAATCTCTTCATCTTTCTAGTATTCAAGATCAAGAGGAGATTCTATAGACTCTAAAAACCATGCGTAGCCATGCTGCTGCGGGACCTGATGGTCTTTCCATTAATTTTTACTTAGCTGTGTGGGACATCATAAAGGGTGATTTGACTAATTTGGTTAGGTTTTTTTTATTGGGGGTAAGATGCATCGGTCTTTTTCTACCTCTCTTATCTGTCTTATCCCTAAAATCAAGCATCCTTTCAGTTTTGCCCAATTTCGGCCTATCAGTGTAGGCAATGTCTCCTCCAAAATTATTTCAAAAATTTTGAATAATCGGCTGGTCTCTATTCTTACACAAGAAATATTTCTGATCTGAGCAAGAAATGTAGGAGTGGTAATATTATTTTCAAGCTGGATATGTTGAAGACTATGATAAATTGGAGTGGGATTTTTTGCTAAAAGTATTACGTAGTTTTGACTTTTCTATTAGATTCACTGAGCTTATTAGATGGACTTTGTGTAATAACTAGTTTACTCCTATTATTAATGGCCACCAGTCTGGTTTTTTCAAGTCCTCTAGGGACCCAAGCAAGGAGATCATCTGTCACCTACTCTTTTCATATTGGCTCAAGAGGTGTTTAGTAGAGGCATGAAGAATCTTTTTGAAAAAAAGTTACGTGAGCACTATTCTACTGCTGGCAAAGGTACTGCACCCTCTCATCTTTTCTTCGCTGATGATGTATTGATTTTCTGTAGGGCTACATCACGAACAGTTAGTAGGCTCATGGATTTCATTTGTAATTATGAGCGTGCTTCGAGCCAACTTATGGGTCGGAATAAATGTACCTATTATTGGAAGAGAGACTTGGCTATTCATAAATAGGTTGAGGTATCAATTGGATTCTCCAAGGGTACGTGGCCTCTTAATTATCTTGGTGCTCCTATAGCTACTGGATGTATGAAGACTCAATATTTCAATTCACTTGTGGACAAGGTTGAATCTCGAATAAATGGTTGGTGTAGTTGGTTCTTATCTATGACTGGATGGCTGGTGTTGGCTAAAAATGTGCTCTCCTCTGTTCCTATACACACGTTGGCTGTTATGAAGGTCCCTATCAATGTCATGAAGTCTATCGAGAAGCATATGAGGAATTTTCTGTAGGGTTATCTTGAAGGAAAGAAAAAGTATCACTGGATTAAATGGGATATATGTACGTCATCCATCTTAGAGATGGAACTTGGTATTTGGAGTTTGCATGATACTCATCTTCTCTTTGCCATCAAATGTTGCAGGAAACTACTTCTGAAAAATTCTTTATGGAGCAAATTTTGTTGCATCAAATATAGTGTAGAAAACAAGATCTTTTGAATATTCTTCCTCCGGTGGTTTCTCAATCCCTCTGGCTTATAGATAAAGGAAGTAGTTCTTTTTTGAATGACAAATGGTGGAAAGGTGGTATTGTTCGTGAAACGTTTCATATAAATTCTGGGATAGATCCGTCTACACCTATTTCATTTGTGCTATTTAACGTGGAATTTTTTGCTAGTTTTTTTGATGTTAATCAATCATATGAGACGTGGCAGGCATTGAATGTTCTACATTTGGATCCTAATGGAGAGAATGATAGGCTTATTTGGCTACTTGTGACTGATGGAAATTTCTTCATTCAAAGCACGTGGAAGGCCTTAAATCCTAGAAGCTTGCATCCTAGCCTATGTAAATGGTTATGGTCTTCCTTTTTTCCATCCAAGGTTACGTTACTTTTGTGGAAAATGGGATGGAATGGGGTAGCCATGGATGAGAATATAAAGAGATTGATGATTCCTTTGGTCTCAAAATGTAATTGTTGTCTTGAGCCTAAGTGTGAATCAATGCAACACTTGCTCTTTGAAGGGGATTTAGTAAGGCATCTGTGGTTATACTTTGGGGACCTTTTCAAAATGTAGATTTCACATTGTATTTTTGACACTTTTAAGGAGTGGGCAGAAGCTTCAAAAGGACCATCCTACAAGAAAACTCTTATGGGTATTATCCCAGATTTTATTTGTTGGCATGTCTAGAAGGAACATTGTGCCAGGAGATTTTCCAACTCTTTCAAGTCTTGGGCACAAATTATGTCCCTTTCAAGCATGGCTAATGAATTTTGTGCTAGAGGTTTCATTACACCTCAATCTGTGGAGCCTTGGTATATGATAATAAATTGGGTACCTTGACGGTATGGTCTAAAAGCAAATGTGGATGGATCTTGTTTGCCCTATAATATAGATGGTGGGGGACTTGTTAGGACGCCTTAGGGACGTATTATTGTGGCCTTCTCCTTCTATTATGCAGTTGTAGACACCCCGATTTTGAGGTAACCCAGAGATGAGTATCCTCATATTGCTTTGAATGCGATCAGCCCTTAAACCGAGCCCCAAACCCACTAGCTAGAGCCCCAAATCAGAGATCTGTGAGCTGGTGTGGCGCACCAAGGTGGTGCACTAAGGTGGCGCACATAATTGGCTCACCAACCTGGCGCCCAGCTCTGGCTGCTGACCTTCCATCTTCCGGGCTATTACTCTTGCAAACGAATGTGCCAACGAATATTCGAGGCTTTTCGTTTGCAAGACCCTTTTGTAACCTCCCTAGAGACCACTATAAA
>JAMKQA010104812.1:0-10913 GCA_024699735.1 Posidonia australis | reverse complement strand
AAACGGGAGTCGACGACCTTACGGAGGAGAGGCGGAGGAGAAACAGTCGAGGAGGTCAGAGCACCGTCGAGGAGGAGAGGCGGAGGAGAAACTGGCGGACGAAATTTAGGGTAAGAGAGGCGGACGAGTAAATGTCGTCAGGGTATTTTATACGTAAATTAGCGAGGACTGTAACGAGGACATTTCCTCGCTATTTACTCACTAAATGAAAAGCGAGGACATTGCGAGAACAAATCCTCGCAAAAAAACTCGCTATATTATTGCGAGGTAATTTCCTCGCAACATCCTCGCTATATGTCCTAGTTATGATGTTGCGAGGACATTTCCTCGCCAAGTCCTCGCTCATTGTCCTCGCAAAATCTAATTTTTCTTGTAGTGCAACAGCTACTGCACTACAACGGTCCAATGGACCGTTGGAACTTTTATTTATTTATTTATTTATTTTGGACCGGGCCAGGCCCGACCCTTTTATTTTATTTTATTTTTTTATTTCTGGCCGCTGGGCGCGGCCCTTTTGCTTCTTTTTTTTTTTAAGGCCCAGCCCGTTAGGTTTTTAATTTTTTTTTTTTTAAAATGTTACTGTACACGGGCCGACCCCCCTGGGTCTTTCGTGGGCCAAACTGGGCCTACTCCGCGGGCCTTGGCGGGCCTGCCCGTTAGGCCCGGCACGGCCCACGACCCACGACGGGCCTGGCCCGGCCCGGCCCACGTCATATTTTTCAGGGCCCCCGCTAGGCCGGGCTGAGCGAGCCCAGGCCGGCCCGGCTCGATTTCCATGTCTACCTTGCCCTCCTGGGTCTGGGGGATGCCCCATGGGCCTCTCCTCCTTTTTCCTCCTCCTCCTCCTTGGGCTCCCTTCGCACAGGAGTCTCCTTGGCCTCCAACGGCCAGAGACCTCTCGCCGTCGCTCCACATCGTCGATCGCCGCCGCGAAGCTCTTGTGCACCCCAGACACTCCCGCCACTCATGACTAGGCCAGGAAGACGGTTAGATTTTTAGGTTTTTATTTAAAAGCCCTTTAATTTTTTTTAAACGTTACAAGTAAAGCCTTGGATTTTATGTTTTAGCCCCTGTACGTTAAATTAAAATTGCATTTCTTTCATTTCATTGTAAATATTGCATGTTTTATCCTGTTTAATTTTAATTTCATTTTTAGTCCTATAAATGTTGATTTTTTTCACATTTGAACCCCTGCAGTCACATTTTCTTTGCAATTAAGTCCTAAACATTTGCATCATGCACCTAGAGCTTTTTTAAAATGAATTTTCCCTGTGAAACTAGCATTTTGACCTTGTAAAACTTCAAAATCACACTAATCAAAATCAAAGTCTAATTTTTATCACATTTAAGCCCTGTAATTTTGCATGTAGGCCCCTAGGTTCATAACATACAATCCCTGAGCATAGGAAATTTGCATCCAGACCCTTAGACTAATTTCAAATCCATCATTTAAGGTTTTAATTATTTTCACACTTATTTTTGACATTTTTCACTTATTGCATTTATACTTTTGCATTTAATCATAGATTTCATTTAAAAATCATGTTTGCATTGTAAATTGATCTACAATTCTACATTTTAGTCACATTGGCACTTTATGTGTAAATTTTGCACATTTGACCCTAAATTTTCAAGAAATTATCAAGGTGCAATTTTCATACATCCCAATGCCACATTTTCATTTAATCCATCCTCAGCACACTAGGATAGAAGGCATTGAACTAATTTTAATCCAGGTTGTTCCTTTTTTTCGTGAATTTTGCATTTTGGTCCTTGTATTTGTCCTTTATCATGTTTACATCATTTTGGTCCTTGTATTTGTCCTTTCCATGTTTTCTTGCAAGCAACTTCTTCCTAACATTTTGCATACATTAGGCCATGCATCATCCACATCCACGCATCTATCACATTTGAACATTGAAATGACCAAATTGCTCCTATGCCACCAATCCACGTACATGCATGTTCGTTCTTGCATTAAGTCATGCATAATCTTTGTCTAAGTCATTCCTCAGCATCTTATATACATTTAAGCCTATTGTCATATATTCTACATAGTTTTTCATCATATTTGCACATTATCCCATCCTTCTCGAGTGAGCCTGCATTCCATGTGGTTTTTTGTGGTTTTTTCCTTATTTCATTTTCGGAATCCTTCCCTCGACATTTGATTTGATTTCCTTTACTCCTACATTTTGGATTTTTCGATTTGATTTGGATTTCATTACCCGAGGGCATACACTAACTGACCTAAAGGCCTATATTGGTCCACTTGCGGATTATTTCTCCCTTTTGATTTTTATAACTTTTTCTATGATTCTGATGACTTGAGTTGGTCTCACTCTTGACCTTTTTGATATTAGTATGATTTTCTGAGCCATTCTTTCAAAAAATACCATCATTTTATGTGAATTTCTTTACATGTCACAGTTTACCTATTTTGTGCGGACTTCTTTGCAATTTTTCCATCTAGATTTCCGCAATATTTTTTATCATTTTGATGATTTGAGTTGCTTACATTTTTGATTCTCTTATGGTATGTATGATTTTCCCAGCCATTCTCACCATAAACTCAACATTTCATGTGATTTTCTTTGTCGCGTCGTATTTCGTGATTTCATCATTTCGTTTGGATTTCTACGTAGTTTTCGCGTACCATCTCGTACATCCATCTAGTCTTGTCTTGGCATTCATATTAGCATGATTAGAGCACAATCTAGGCTTAACAAGCATTCATTTAGCCTTTAGCAAGCGAATTGGACTAGAAAGACCGTGTTTCTCGTGCATACGGGGGTGCCTAACACCTTCCCCGTACCTAATAGGAATCCTTACCCATCATCTGGTTTACAGACATCTGGCATTTTCATTTGCATCTCATTCATTCATCTTTTTGTGGTTTGTTTGCGGTTTTTCGTCATCTTTCTCTTAAAAAACTAGGTGACAACTCCTTTTTTTTTCATTTTATTCTATCCTGTGCCTTCACCATCTTAGCATGGCTGTGACTTCTTTCCTCTAGTGTGACTCCAGGCTGGATCCTTGGGCGGACATGGTCACATAATGTTTGAAAAACTCTAACATATTATAATGAGACTATAAGAAGCGTCTAAGTTTAGAATTCAAAGACTCATTTCTTTGTATAGATTTCATGTCTGTTGTAAACACGTCTTCCATAGGCCATGGCCCATTTCTCCTTTTGCTTGAATAAGTTTTTCAACCATGTATTTTCTTTTAAATCGTATTTTTCAAACATTTTATCACAAGAACTTATGAATTCTTCTTCTTCCTAACAATCATAGACAAATCTACCAAAATCTGATGCAAAGATCTTTTTCCCCTCTTCAACTATCAAAAACTGCTGATTGAGTTATTCACCATAAAACTTACATTTTGATACTTTTGGCTGCTTGTCACCTGTTGAGTGACAGGGTAACATTTTTGTAATGTTTGTAATATTTGTTGGACATTTTACATTGCACTACTGTGGTTGTAAACATATTAAAGTAATAGAAAGAAATACTAACTACCGATTACCAAAAAAACTATCAAAAACTGCATGCTAAGATGCCTCAACGTATTTTGGTATATATGCCACATACACTATTAAAAATTTTGTATATTACGAGAAAGAGAACTTGTCCCCGAGAAGTCTTGGCAAGGTCATAACGAGGACTTCGATCTCACAAGGAGTGACTTAATAAATTTCACATGGATTTTTTTTCTACACCCAAGTCTCTTCTCCATTATGTCCTAATTCCTTCTTCTCTTTCCTTCATGCCTTTCTTCCGCCATCAGTGACTCTCATGCCCTAATCTCAGCCCTCGTATCATAAAAAAATATCAAATTTTCTTCAATTTTCATACACAAAAAAAAGATAAAACTATTGTCTTCTCTAATTTATGTGTAAAAAAGGTTGACATTTGTAGAGAAATGATTCTAAAGTTGTAGAAACCGTAGGAGAATAACCACCCATCAATCTTTTCGTTCCGAAATTGTATTGATAACGTATTGTAACTTGAAAAATATAGGAAACCTCTCCACTTTATTTATAAACAAGTATAGTTAAAAGTATAATGAGTACAAGAAGATACATATGATAATTACAAATATTCTATAACATTCTTAGTATTGTTTCTATTTTTATTGTTATTATTAATTTTGCATTTAATGTAGCCTATGAATTTGACCTTTATACCTTTCATGTACACTTCTCTTTCTTGGCTTTTGGCAATTCTTAGACATCATTGACAAGGTGATCTTGGTGATGCGATATAGAGTGTTGTTGCTGCTACCATCTCCTAGTTTAGCGTTTCAACCATTGCTATTGGAATGACTTTGACGTGCAATTTATTCTTTGATGATGGAGAGGGAGAGACAATAAGATGACAAAGACGATGTGTCCGGTAATAGGAGAATGGTTTTATACTTGAGGTTCCATGAGAATGAGTTTTAAAACCCTATGCAATAAAGGAGAGGAAAGGAAAGTAAGGAAGGTAATTTGGTCATATTATTGAGTCATTGCAATCACATAACCTCATGCGATAGAGATTTTCAAATTATTAATTCACAAAAGTGTCAAAAGTACCGAAGTGCAATTTAGAATAATTGGAGTGCATTGTATCATAAAATAGAGAAGTCCAAGCGTTTCGAACTTTTGTGCATTGCATCATAAATTGTTGGACTTTATTAATAACTATTTTCCTTCACCTAGAAAAATTCAAGGCAGAGAGCTAAAGGCTCCTATTACCCAAAAAAAAAATGATTGAGATTTAGGTCTGTTCATTTATGCAAGACTGAGGATGGGAAACCAAACATGAGCAAAATTGCGAAACCCTTTCATGGTTTGGTGGTATTGTAGGTTCACCAAAGCACTACTGCATGGGTAGACATGGATTTGAAGAGAGAAAGGGAAAAAAAAAGAACGGAAAGAACCTAATATTTGAATAAGAAAAAACTAAATTTGATTTTGCAAAAAAAGATTCAATAACATCACACCTTCTGTTTTAACAACAGATGGTAGAAAATTTTGGAGTTCTGTTCAAATATCTTCTCATGTGAGATCATGCATTACATATCCATTCGTGATAATGGCAGAGACAATCATACTTATCACATTCTCTTGGCATGGTAAATCCAACAAGTAACTAATTACAAACCACCTATTTCTCATAATCATCAACCTTTATTAAAAAAAAAAGAGTCAAACCCTTCAACACCCTCATTCATCATCGTCGTCGTCGTCGTCGCCGTCGTCGTCGCCGTTGTCGTCGTCGTTGTCGTCGTCGCCGTCGTCGTCGTCGTCGTCGTCGTCATAGCCACTTTCAGGCTTGTGAGACTCATCAGGCTCCTCACACATGGGCGAGGTGAAGTAGAAGGGGCCAAGAGTGTACTCGACAAGATCCCTGTAGACCAAAGACGGCCAACTGAGCCTCACCCCAGCCTTCCCTCCGGCGAAGTCGGTCATGACGTTGCAGTCCTGGTGAGGTGAAGACATGAGCCTCACAAGGCACCTAGTTGCATCCAGCTTCTTGCCGTTGACGATGTGCCTGTCCACGACCAGCTGGAACACACCCTGCTCGTCCGTCTTGTCGACTCCGTAGTGCACCACCCTATACCTGTTGTCCATGCACGTCACTGAAACCTTGCAAGCTGCAAGAAAAAAACCCGAGGGTTGGTGCTAGGGGGAGAGGGAGGGGTAGAAGGTAGAGGTAAAGATGGAGGGGGGAGGTCATGACCTTTGAGAGGACGGGCACCATGGATCCATTCCGTCCAGTCCTTGGAGCAGTCCTGGCACATGACCTTGCCACCAACGTGGATCACTTTGCTTTCGCCAAACCGAGCATGGCAACCTGTAGCCAACAGGGCTGCTGTTAGGAAGAGAAGTGCTGCACATGACATCCTCAGAGTGGTTTTGATGGTTCTGGTTTCTGACGCACAGGAAGGTAAGGATGGAGTTTGTGTATGTGTGTGTATATATACTGTTGATGTTCGTGAACTCTGGACTGCTCTGCATGACGAGTATTTTGGCAGGAGATGAGACGTGGGGTGCAGCTTCCGACGTGCGTCAGAGTATGCATTTTTGAGTTCTTTACGTGCTTGCACGTTGGAAACAAGAGCCGTCCAAATAACGGTGGTTAATTAGATGAATTGTATGTGGGAGATTCCAGGGTAAAATTGGGGTATGTCCGCTTCAATGTGATTATGGGTGAAACAAGAAAGAAAATAAACTGAGTTCTAATGATCCTCCGTTTCAAGAAATAAAAGTGATGTCTACTGACATCAAGGAGGGCAGGAGAGAGTTGGTGGCTCCAGCATAAATGTAGAAATGTTAAGTTTCTACATTTCTAGTATTTGGATTTCAAAACTATAATTAGTTTGTTTCCTAAAGATCAATACAACCTACTTGCTTTATCACAAGGGAAACGGTGAATGAGAAAGTTTATTTCAACCAGCTGGATACGGAAAAAACTCTTTCAATAGTATAACTACCTGCATAAGACGTTCAAATGTGGACAGGAAATATGATAATATTACTTTTAAAAAAAACCTAATAAAGTATGTATATATTTTAGCTTACAGTTTAGTCAAACTTAAGAATCATATAAAGCTTCTATAAAATAGACTAAAAAAGATTTAATTAGATCAAATTTTATAAATAGAGGTAGTTTATTCGTGTGTTTGTGAAATATAATCATCTCACGGAGGAAGAAAAATGTCAAAAAAAAAATCCTTACGAAATGTTTTTCTCCAATGACTCACAATTTTAGTCAAATTTAAAAATTACATAAAGTTTCTATGAATGGTAACGAAAAGAGCAAAATTGACTCAAAATCTTTTATAAAGATTGTTGGGTCCTTTAAACATGAAATGTGATCATCCTATAGAGAATAAAAAATTACAAAAAATTCCAAGAAAATATATATTTACACTAATTCATAGTATTAGTTAAAACAAAGAATTAAATAAAGCTTCTATGAATTGAATTGAAAATAACGAAATGATACTAAAATCTATTAGACAATTATCGTTTGATCAAGCTAAAATTAAATACAAACATCTTACAGAGAACAAAAAATTCTAAACATATACCAAAAAATGTGTATCGACACTAGTATAAAACTAGTTTGAATTGAACTAGAAAACAACAACTTAATTTAAATCTTGTAGATAAAAACCGTCTATTCATGTGAATCATCTTATAGAACAAGTAAAATTGCAAAAAAAAATCCAAAAAATATATATACACACTAGTTCAATGTTTTTGTCAAACTAAAGAATCAAATAATGCTTTTATGAATTTCATTAGAAAGAGTGTATCATGTGAACATTAAATATGATCGCATAGAATTTAAAAAAACTAATGAAAAAACATTCTACATTAACTCATTGCTTTAGTGAAATTAAAGAATTGCATAAAACTTCTACGAATTACATCGAATTAAAATAAGAAACTGTGCGTACAACGTCAAGGTTTCAAGTGAGTGGTACACGTTTACGAAGAATCAAGTAGTGCTGCACTATTTTGCGGACGAAAAAACCCTAAACGGAAAAACCCTTCTTGCTCCTGCCCCCATGAGCTTTTCCAGCAACCGACGTGCTTCAACGGGAATGCTTTCAAAGCCCGTCTTCTTGAGGAGGACAAATCCCTAGTCTTTGCTCCAGGACTGGATCATCGGCGCTCGGGCAAGCTCTGGCGCTCTCCGACACCCTTCATCTCGTAGATGTGCGGATCTGGGAAGAAACTTTCTTCCCTCCTTCATTTAGATCCTACTCTCTCGTCTACCCCTTCGGTAGATCTTCCTTTGGCATGGTTGATCAGTGATCGATCATATGGTTCTCGAGGATCTCTGCCCCTTTTGGGACATTTTCTGGCTATCCAGATCAGATCTGGCTCCACGATGTTTTCAGGGTATCCTTTGTATTCATTCTCCCTTGAGAAACGATTTGATTTGATTGTGGATTTTTTCTTCTTGCCTACGGAGATATCTTTTAGTTGGCTTTGTATTCTTGCATGTTGCTATCTGTGTGAAGATATGTGTTTTGATCTCTTTAAGAATGATTACAATTTCTCAGTGCATTATTATTCTGATTCAAGTTGTGCTTGCTATAATACATGCTTAGATGGAGATCTAGCTTGCAGAGATAAATCCTCCTGTGGCTAAGGTGTTAATAGAAATGTGGATTCTTGGGTAGTTTCTCGTTTGTCAAGGGATGAGGCTTTTTTCTTCCTCTCTGATTCTCTGGCTAGTGTTTCATTGTTTGTGCCTTTGGTGTCTCTCCCATCAGTCGGCGATCGTCAGACAGCTGGTCAATCCGCCTGCTCAGGGGAGACAGGGGGGTTTCCCTAGACTCTAACATGCTTTCGGCGATCACTGTTGCCACCTCGAGTTCTGTGTGAAACTATTCTGTGTATAAACCACCGATTATTAGCATAATTATGGCGACAAATCTTTCCTATTTAGGGGAATTTTCCTTTAATAACCCTTCGTCTTCATCGAATAAAGTGGCTAATGGTAATTACTCCCCTGATTACAATTTGGCGGACATTTGGATTCCCAATGCGAGGCCGGCTGTTCTTCTGACACATTGAAAATAAATCACCATTCTGTCTTACCTGATAATAAAAGCCTTTTGGAAACTTGCGACATTTATAATAATTTATTCTCTTCTTCTCTAGTTTCTTGCGATTCTACCAAAATATCGCAATATATATCTGACATAGAGATTTCCTCTGTCAAGTCTGACCTATACTGTAGATCTTCTCCTCCACCTACTCTTACTGGATCAAGATTTGTCGTCTTGGCCTCCCCAAAAAAAGACCTCTTCTCCTCCTCTACGATTGTTGCCCTTTGTGACGCAAAGGAGAGTTCTCTTTCTTGGTCTGAGGAGTCTCCTGGAAATGACTGGGAGGTGGTGTCTAGAAGGAAAGGTTTTTCTCCACTGGTGAGTTTTTGTCGTTTGACTAGAAGATGTTTTAGTTGTAGTCTTCGTGGCCACTCAAAGAGGTTCTGTAAGTTTCTAGCGCTTGTTTTAAATGTAAATCTCCCTCTCACTCAGTAGCAATATGTAAATATTTTCAGTTCTCTACAACCTCCACTTCCCCTTCTTTCAACATGACGGGTCTCTCTCCTTACAACCCTACTATCCTTCCTCCTTCTGAGGCTATATGTGATCTTTTCCTGTTCTTCTCTAGTAACACCATAGTCACAACGCATACTTCACAGCTCACCAAATCGATGCTGGAAGAGCACCTCTATAACAACTGGCCCAATACCTCCACGGTCGAGGTGCAGGACTTTTCCCCAGGCAAATTTTTATTAAAGTTCCCTTCTTCCACGATTAGAAATGAAACCCTCAGTGTGTATAGGTCTTCCTTACAGATGCTCTCTGCTTCCTTTATCCCTTGGTCTCCCAACTCCAACATAGTGTTTACTCTTAGGGAGGAGGGGGTCTGGTGTTTGCCGATTCTACATTGTGTTTGGAATGTGGATATTTTCCATTAAATGGTCTCAGAGTTTGCTGATATATTTTCTATTATATGGTCTCAGAGTTTATCAAGTGAAATTCCTAGGGTATGCGAGAATTAGGGTCAAAGTCCACCCGGGTAAGGACATCCATGACTCTAAGTTTTTTACGTTTGGTAAAATTATATACCTCATAAAATTTAGGCGCAGTTGGGATATTTGCACACCTTCCTCCTCAAACTCCAAACCCCTTCCTGCATGGCCTAAAAATCCCTCTTTAGCTTCAACAAACAACAGAGGGTTGAATCCCATCCGTAAACCCTTAAAAAACCACAAAGGTTGGAGAGGGGAACATGGTGGAAAAACTCCTAGGAATGGTAAAAATGTTTGGACTAGATCTTCTAGTCCGACCACCCAAATCACACCATCGTCTAACTTTGCAGGTTTACTTCCTACCCCCACCCCACTTTCTTCTAGGGGTCGTTATAATGCTTCACCGTCACTGTCCACTAAGCTACCCCCTTTTAATCTTCCTCAACCCGTAGATAACCTAGTAGTCAATGAAACAACAAAAATTGTGGAGGCTGAGATAAAAGCAAGGAACATTTCCATGGACAAATTTTAAAAAGTACTTATTGTTTTTGATTGTCTAGAAAAGAATGATTTGGGTCACACTAACAATGAGATACATACTTCTCACCCAGCTACCCCTGTGCATGCTCTAGGTAATCTACACAGTAATTCTCCAAAAATTATTACTCAACATGCACTACTAGAATTTTTAGATTTAGCGAGGACATAGCGAGGACATGTCCTCGCATAATCATAGCTAGGATTTTGCGAGGACATGTCCTCGCAAAATCCTCGTGAAACAACCTTAAAATTTTCATGCAAGTTTCTTATTTCCTCTCTTCCTCGATTCTTTTCCCACTCCTCCCAAATCTCCACGGCTTCCTCTTAAATTGGCGAAACCCTTCCTCTCTTCTTTTTCTTACCCCCATCCTCTAAATCCACCACCCAAACCCTTCCTCTCTTTATCGTCTTCTTCTTCTTCTTCCTCAAATCCCAATCGTCTTTGCTCTTAACTCCTCCTCTGTTTCTCCCATGGCAGTCTTGCCTAAGCTATGGTAGTCATCCTTCGCTCTACGACCACCAACACTGACAGCAGTCAAGCCTTCTCCTTCTTCTTCCAAGAGATGGGCGCAGCAGGTCGAGGAGACCTACCAGCTTCATCTCACCCTAGCCTTGCGCCTTTGTTCCTATGCCACCTGCGCCGATGATCCCTATTTCCTAGATTCCAGAGGAGGGGAAGAAATAGGAGATCGGGCATCCATCTCCCATCGATTCTGGGTGAGTACATCTTCCTATTCTTCTTTCTCTCTTTCTTTCCTCTTCTTACTATTATTTTACAAATGGTGTGCAAGGATTCTTCATTGCTTTCAGTAACCACGA